>VDFB02278363.1:0-72397 GCA_007258455.2 Sequoia sempervirens | reverse complement strand
TATATTATTTATTCAATATCTTCATGCCAACCTCCACTTTAATGCAACTGAAGTTGCATATGAAGCCAAACATATGCATGAGTAGAGATTCCACATTCTTGTCACCTAGCACGGCCTCCATGGCAGCTAACCTTCTCACAGATAACCAAATCAATAGACATTCCCAAAATAGTATCTTATCCCTAACTGAAGTTAGGTGAAGGATAGTTGGTACTGTGACTTCTCACTTACTTCACATTAACTGTGAAGTACCCATTTAAACATTAACTCTTTTACATACCCATTGCCCACCAATAAACCCTTCAAATTCAAGGGATGATTTCATCCTTATCCCCTTTATATCCCAAAGTATCAATTTTTTTTCTTTATTTAAGAAATCTTAGGTTTTGGAACTTAGGATACAATTAGGTATAACATCCAATATCCCATAATATTACATCATACCTCTATGAAATCTTCCCTAGGGTTGACATAATGATTTTATCACTAACCATGAGCATCGATTATTTAAAATCCTCTGTATTCTTACCTGGTACTTGCACCTAGTGACAAGAAGATTAATTAGCATTATTCATCCAAGGTTGTCAGTCAAAATAACATCACCTTGCAAATATATTAACCATAGTTGAAAAAACTTATGAATATTTGCTGGCCAAACCATGGAACAAGTAAGAACCAATGATTACTTAATCTCAAGTTTTATGAAAAAATTGCTATGGGTTTTGCCCTAAAAATTGTCATTCACATAAAACTTGCCATAAAATTGCATTTTCCAGAAAAATCAGTAGGGATTAAAGTGTGAAAACATCATTTTTCCTCATTTTGTGAATGAACTATTCAAAGGATGACTTGAGCGACAACTAGGGCATAATTTGAGACTGTTGTGAAGGAATTTTAGGGTTGTGTTTGGATTTTTGTGGGTTTGCTGTGACTTTGCATTTGCAACCTCCTGTTTTCCAATTGCATCTTCATAGGTCTACAACTTTCAAGCTCTATGCTGCTAGTTCTAGTATGGGGGTGGGTATGGCATGGGGTTTTGGTATATTGGTACGGCAATTATTTTCTCCTTGGGTATGGTATGGCTGGGTATGGCTGCAATATATACATGTGCAAAAAATTTAAAGAATATATAGAATTGCAAACACATTTGATATATCATATAATATTATATTTTATAATAATGACATTTGAATCTTTGATATGGCATGGGGTTTTGGTACATTGGTATGGCAATTATTTTTTCCTTGGGTATGGTATGGCTGGGTATGGCTGCAATATATACATGTGCAAAAAATTTAAAAAATATATAGAATTGCAAACACATTTGATATATCATATAATATTATATTTTATAATAATGACATTTGAATCTTTGATAGTATGATACTTCTTTATTGATCAATGATATTATGATAGTCATAAAAATAATTGTCTAAAAGTCATCAATTTTGGTCTCCACTCCCATACCCCTTCATTGTAATCAAGCTTCCTATGTGAAAAGAGATCCCAATAACTAGTGAATTTTGGGAGTGGAGACCCCAATGGGGTTGAGGGGTAGCATCCCTCATGGGGCTCGAGGGGTAGCACCCCTTGTGGAGGTATGGGAACAATTCCCCTAGCGAGGTTGGGGGATAATGCCCCTAGTGGGGTTGAGGGGCAGAGCCCCTTGTGGGGTCTAGGGGCAGCGCTCTCACTGCCAAGGCCAGATCAAGGCCTTTGAAACCACACAAAACCTTCATGCACATGCCATTTTCACAATTATATCACTCATGGCGAAATTAGGTATTTGGCACATATTTGTTTATAAAAATGTTTCAAAAAAATGATTTTTATTTTTTATTTTTTGTTTGGTGGCCCTTGGGTCCCTTTGGTTTCACCTAGGAGTGTCCTGGGTTCCCTTAGTGTTGCCCAGACAACCTAGTTTGCTGTAAATACCTTTATCAAATTTTCAGCAAATTCTTGCATTCTTTCCCACTAAGCATTTTGTCAAACAGTTTGTGTTAGAGTAATCAGGATAATCACTTGGTAATTAATTGATAAGTCCCTTATTACTTTAGTTCACTTAAGCTAAACTTCAGAGTGCTTTTTGGTTATTAATTTGAACTAAATATAGGACAAGTTGTCTCATTGCATGAGATGAGAACACTTGTCACTATCTAGTCAAATCCTCATCTAGTGTTTGCTTTTGCATTCTTTTATAAAGCTTGCACATTCATTATAATCATTTAATTCAGAATCATTTAGGTTAATACATTGCACATATCAGTGCTCTTTTGGATTCAATCATTTCTCTCTTGGTTGCATAGCAAATCAGTTGCTTTGATCTTTCTTTTGTGATAGCATAATTGCTTGCAGGTGATTTTTGGGTGCTGTGGAGTTCAATATAAACTTCAATATGGCATCAAAGCTCCAGATCTATATAGCCTCCTGTCCAGATTTTGAGAGATCCTATCTTGAGAAAAAACTTTTGTTTTTTTAATATGTTTTTCTCAGTGTTCCACGGGGTTTTGGGGATGAGGACGGGGTACAACAGGGGACACATTTCAGGGACATGGGGACGGGGGGTCTAAGTTTGGGGCAGTAGGGGGAATCGGGGGGACGATGGCGGGAGGGAGGCAAGGTGCTGAAATACATATAGTACTTGAAAAAATAGTTATAAAAAGATGTATAAGTATAAGAATTATACATCTTGGAGACAACTAGGAGTCCCCTAGACGTCTTGAGGACACCCCAAGCATCCTCAAAGTCCTAGCAACGTGTTGGAGACAACGATATTGGTGGTGGGATGGTGGTGCTGGTGGTGGGCTGGTGGGGGGATGTCCCCCCCAAGTCCCCAAGTCTTTGAGACGTCCCCATCTAGGAAACACAAGGTTTTTTTGGGGGGGGGGACGCGTCTCCGTGGAACATTGGGTTTTCTAGAAAAATTCAAAAAAAAATCATCAATTTTGCGTTTTTGCTTTTTTTTAATTTTTAATTTTGCAAAAATAAGGCACAAAAGCAAAAAAAAAGATAGAAAGCAAAACAATTAAAAAGCAAAAAAAGCCAAAAAACCTTTTAAAAAAATTTCGCCACCCACTAGCCATAGCCAAGGTTTTTTGCCTTTTTTGACCTATTTTCGTAAATCGGTCATAACTTGGGCATACAGTGTCGAAATTGGGAAAACGAGATATCGTCGGAAAGCTGGTTCCGAGCTCTTTCCAGTGGTGCAAGTCTCATTATCAAAATTTTCTGCTGGTTCCTGTTATTGTCAATCAAAGTCAAATCTTCATTTTGTACTTCTGAGCTCATAACTTTTTGCCTGTATGTCCGATTTTCGCGATTCAAACAACATCGGAAAGGTATTTCAGAGCTCTTCAGATCTATTTGTGCACTTTTTTCAGAATCTACCCTAGGTACATTTTATTTAGTATTTTGTGTTTTCAAATTATGATTAATTACTTAGATGTCTAGGCACTTGGAAAGGATTTGTTTGTGTAGGATGACATCATTTGATTTGCTTTATCAGTACTGAGGTTTTTAGTCTCCGATTTTTTCATTTGAGTGAGCATCATGGGTTTTTCTTTTCATTCTTCTGTGATTAACTTGGATAAGGATATCTGAGTCTGGGCTATGATTTCTGTTCATCCTGACACATCTCAAGTAGCTTGATATTTTGCCTTATTTGTATGGACTCATAGCTACACTAGACACACCAGGGAGTTTATCAGCATGGGGCATCATCAAAGATCATATTGTAGGGGTTATATGTTCTAGTGTTGATCTTGACACTATGTGCATTGTATTGGACATTGATTATCCCAACAACCTTTGGACACGACTTTGGGAGATCCGTGGAGACCCTCATATCTCTCCATACCTAGAGGATCCTGTTGCAGATTCTCATCCCTCTTGTAGATGCAGATTTGATACCCTTTGATGACGATACTTTAGGGAGCTACTTCTTTATGGGGGGGATTCATATCCTCATTTCTCTCTCTTATTGGGGGGACATCTATTGTACTTGTATGACAGAAGCAATCCTTGAGGGGTCACATTGAGTCCTTCTATCCTTCTTTCACTAGTGCAGTCATTTCTTTTTCTCTCTTTTGGAGAGGAGTTATTCCCATGTGGTTTTCTCCTTTTGTCTAGTTATGAGAGATTCATTTATTTGTACATGGGTACCTCATCAGGAGTTGTATCCGGGATCCATCATGCATCCATCATTGCATTCTACATCAGGGTTTTATAGCTTCTCCCTAAGTTGATCTTAAGGGGAGGTGTTAGAGTAATCAGGATAATCACTTGATAATTAATTAATCATTAATTAATTATTAAGTCCCTTATTACTTTAGTTCACTTAAGCTAAACTTAGGAGTGCTTTTTTGTTATTTGTTTGAACTAAATATAGGACAAGTTATCTCATTGCATGAGATTAGAACACTTGTCACTATCTAGTCAAATCCTCATCTAGGGTTTGCTTTTGTAAAGCTTGCACATTCATTGTAATCATTTAATTCAAAACCATTCAGGTTAATACATTGCACATATTAGTGCTCTTTTGGATTCAATCTTTTCTCTCTTGGTTGCATAGAAAATCAGTTGCTTTGATCTTTCTTTTGCGATAGGATAATTGCTTGTAGGTGATTTTTGGGTGCTGTGGAGTTCAATCATCAACTTCAACAGTTTGTATGTATTTGAGTGTGATAGGTTTCCGTTTACAAACTTATGTGTTAGGTTTGCAATTTTTTTGATAATAATCACTATATTTTGGTATTTATAAACAAACCAAATTTGGCACATTGTTTCCATAACAACAAAGGATGTACATCATATTGAATGTATCTACAATATGCTGCAAATTAGAGCAGAGTACAAAAGTATATAAAGATAAATATCTTTTTTTGACCTTTTCTTTTAACTCCTTAGCAAGTGGTGAAACAACTCCAAATGCTTAACTTCATGCTCCTATCTAATGGCATCCTCTTTTCACAAGGGACGTCTCCCATAATAGTATGACACCTTATAACTGTATGACCCTACTCAAGATTTCATACGGTAGATAATATGGTGAAGTTGACTTCCAAAGATGTGGCATTAACCAAAAATGGTATTCCCAAAAGCTGCACTACCATTTACAATATTTGTCTTAAGCATTCTAACCTTTTTTTTACTAGTCTTGGCCCCATGTCAACCCTCCAATCAAAGTTTGAAACATTAAAAAGGTGCAGTGGCTAATTTTAAAGATGCTACACCACAAAGGAAACTCTATCAACACGTATTGAATTCCATATCTGGAAAATAGCATTAACGACTCCCTCAACATGGAAGCTGCGACTAAATTAAATGGCACAACTGGAGCTAACAAAATATATTGATTGTAATTCTCTTCTAAAATTTAACTCTTATAATTCATCAAATCCTCCAAAACCTCTGAACTCAGAAATTTGTCTTGGAACAAGAATTCACAAATTTCATAACCTCCAACCGTTGGAATCCAATTGTGATATCTGAGTGATTCCACCAATAACCATCTAGGATAGATAGTTTCACTACCGAAACTGATTGCCCAAGGGTTTCTGTCCTAGGGTTTTGCTCTACAAGAAGCTCTCTAAGTTCACAATAGATAAAATAATCTAAGCATAGTGAAAATGAGCTCCAAAATCTTCTTTTATCAAATCCCAACGAACTTTCTTGAAAGCCTTTTAATATTTCATTAAATCCTGATAATAAAGTGACTTTAATATTTCCCTTTTTAATATTCCACTTAATTCACTTTATGATGCTTTATTAAATTAATTAAATAACATTACCCATAAAAATGTACTTTATTGGATAATATTAAATAATTAATTTAAATTGTTCACTTATTGCTAACTTTAGCTTATAAGAATAAAATAGGCTAAGCGGTCTCCTAGCTACTCTTCAGAAGGGGACATTACATTTGCCGTGGGTCCTTCTGTGTGAAGGATCCACATCGAACTAGGGTGCTTGGGCGGGACCTTGGGAAAACCTAGGACACTCCCATCGCAAGCGCCCTACTTGCACCCGTTCAGTGCAAGATCAGGACCCCAAAGAGGCATACCTAGTAACATAGTTCAAGCTTCAACAAATATACCATCTAGTTTAGTTGTAGAATAAAAAAATGATTTGTAATATTTATTGATATTGAAACTTGAAGTTCATATGTATTGAATAGGCTAACTTTTTTTTGGTCTATGAAGTGTATCAAGCTCTAATTTTGATATATCTATATATGAACGAAATCAATAATTTAGTAATGTGTGTTTTTGAAGAATATTTTTGAAAATTTATGTATTTTAATGTTCAATAAATTTGCTAGGTTATTACCGAGTTTTTCCCTGAGTTTTTGTCGAATCCTTACTTTTAAATTTTTTTGTGTTAGCTACGTAATTTTCAAGTTTGAGTTTTTGAACTATGAGATTAACACATTTACTTCCACTAGCACTGTGAAAATGTCATCATGCCTCTATACATGTCCCAATAGTAGAGAAAATAAGGTAATCAAAGTGGGTATATTACATTGTACAAGTTCAATTTGTTGTACCCAAAATTAAAATATTTGCTTCATTAAGGCATTTTGAAAAAAGTGGTAAAAGTCTTGTAAAAACCGTCAAAAGGTTAGAAAACTGAGATTTGCATGTCATGCATGTTGGTCAAAATCTCAAAATTTTCAAAATTTGATGATCTGGGTCTGCTTAGAGCGACCTGGTCCAGATCTCAGTTTTTTGGCCCTAAAATTTAGGAAATTTTCTAAAAATAGACTTATTTTTGGGTTTTTTTGGGTTTCTTCTCAAATGGATGCTTGTAATGTCCCCATTTCGTGAGCATCGGAGTTCAAAGGATTAGCCTATCATTTGACCCTTGTAGGCTAGTGTGGTGGATTAGAGGGTACAGTTTGGGCGTTATGGAGCTCTTCAGGTGGCAGTTGTCAGTGTTTATCTCGCCAGATCCTTCATATGTTCTGAGGCATTGATATTCGGAGATCTCTGGTTCCGTTTTGAGGTACTTACTATTTATAGTAAGTCAGTGGATGTTAGAGAGGGACCCTTACTATCTTTAGTAAGGCAGTTGGGTGCACAGTGGATACAATGGTTAACTCCTAGGTTCAGATAGAATTGAGAAATAATGATTATTTGTGGAGTTATGTTATTTAATTATTAATAAAGTGATTACTTTATTAATAATTAATTATAAAGTGCAATTATAAAGTTTTAAATTCACTTTATGTCTAATGGGGCCATGACCCTCAAAAGGGTCACTTAAAGTACATTAAATATTATTATTTTTGAGTGCCCATTTATTAAAGCATTTATTAAAGTGAAAGGAAAATATTAAATATCATTTAAATGATTTAAAAGAGACTTCTAGAGGGGATCGACCTATTTGGAGAAGTATATAAAGGCCATCGGAAGTAAATGAAGGCATCCTTTGATCATTTTATACTTGTGCATTTGGAGAGCTCTTCTCTTGGAGAAGGAAACCTAGGGTTTTTGCACTTCCTTGATCATTGAGAACGAAATCTCTCATTGATTTGCACACCTGAGGTTGTGAAAGATCTTCTGAAGGATTACCGTTCAAATTGGCTTCATCTAGGAGTTAACATTGTGCTTCATTGAAGGGATTAATCAAGGGTTTTAGAGAATATTCATTTGCAGATTTTAGTGAAGTTGTTTTCAGTCAAGAAGACCATCGATAGCATTAAGGAGGATGGATTCATCTTGCATTGGCTGGGCCGATTTCTATTACAGCTGGCTTGTAAATCGTGGTCACCTTTTGAGGCTAGGCGCACAAGGCACGTTGTGCGATTTTGTCTTAGAAGGCTGGGAAAAATTCAAACAAGCTTTGGAGAGGTTGTGATCAGCTAGAAGGCTAGGCACATCAGCTTGGAAGTCAAATCCATCATCGACAAGAGGAATCAAACCATTTCATGCTTGCTGCCATCATATCATCAGGTTCTTCTTTTGCATATACATTGACATTTTTTAGTCTTGAAAATTGTAGGAAGAGTAATCACTGTCCCAGGCAGTGTTTAAGCATTGTAATTTCAGTCTTGGGAATGAATAGGATTGCATGGTTGGAAGGTCTGATTGTTGTCCTTGATAGCCACATTGATGTAATTGAATATTAGTATTTGTAACCAGTTTTGCATAGTCTATTAGGACTAAGTTTTCTAGACATTTCCAGCATTGTAATGAGTTTGATATCAATTGCAAATATCATAGTAAAGAAGTAAGGTTTGGCAGCCAACTGTTTGTGAAAATGTCACATGGCTGTAGGTGTGCATTTTGCATAAGTAGATCATCTATATGCATTTGAAAAGAACAAAAAATATTTGCATTTCTCTTTCATTACATTGTTAGTCATCTTGGCATTCATTTTCAAGCATACAAACATCTTTGACATCAATCAGAAACAAAACAAAGCAAACTGAAAACACAATCAGCAAGTTCAGACTTTGCAAGACAATTGTTTGACGAAATGTCCAAGGCTTGAAAAGGTGGAAATAAGGTCAGAAATTGCTATGGACATTACAATGCTGGCAAAATTTTCTAAAAATAGAAAGTCTGACTCTAGGGGTTCAAATTGATTTTGATTGGCTTAAAATACTTCCTGATCAAGCTGGTTCAGTTAGAATCGTCAAAAGATCAGTTTTTCCCTAGTGGGTCTATTATGCTTTCTTAGAAGATAAACAGGAGCTTCGAGGCCATCAATGGAGATTGTTCAATTGCCAGGTGTCAGATTCAAAGTCTCAAACACTGCATAGAAGATGAGAAATGATGAACATGCACGCAAAATGGAGAATGGAGAGATGCTATGAATTCATGAAAATTGCAAAATTTTGACTAAGTCTGGAGAGTTCAGGCGCCCCTGCCTAGTCTAGGCACCTAGGATTCTGTGCCGAATTTTTTTCAGTTTCCAACAGAAAAAGCAATGACAAACACGTGGAATGAGGGGAAAGTTGAAAAAGTTGAAATAAAAACTCTCTGGCTCATAAAGGCGCCCAACTTTTCAAGGCACCAATTGATGGAATTATGGTATGTGCTTCCTAGTCAATGTTGCTCAGAATTCATCAGGCTCCACAGTGAATCCATCAGCACAGTCATCGGATCAATCAGTCAGCCAGAATTCGAGATTGAACGAAGAAGTCTTGGCAGAGAAGCAAACTACAAATTGTGAAAATATCTAAAAATAAACCATGTTTGGGATTCTTGGGCGCCCTAGCTAGCCAGGGGCGCTTGGGGTTTTGGAGGCTCAAACTCAACAGTTAGGGTTTGCAAATATGCTCAGGTTCTTCAGAATTCTGCCAGCTATCCATTGTATAACTCATCCTGATCGTCAAATTCATCAGTCAGCAACAACTGCAGATCAAGCAGAGGACATAACTTGGAGGGTCAAAGTTGAGAAAATGAAAATCTCGTGAAAATGACTAAGTCTAGGAGTGATGGGCGCCAGCCCAAGGATTTGAGAATCTAAAAGTTGAAATTAGGGTTTGCAGTCTCCAACAACTTTTCTTCAGATTCAGTCCAGCTCTTCAACGGATCCAATGGTGAACTCATCGGATTTGACAAGCACCAGAAATCACAGATTGAACGAAGGCGAAAACATGGGAAAAATTGAGAAAGTCAAAAGAAAATTGAAAACACAGTAAAAAAAGCTAACTCTGGAGGAGTTGGGCTCCCCAGCTAGCCAGGGGCGCCCAAGCTTTTGACCTCCCAAATCAACTTTTTTAGGAGATGCAGCATCCAAAAGACCCCCCTCAGAATTAATCAGGCTATCCAACACATCCGACAACTAGTTCATTAGGTTAGTCTAGCTCCCGAAATTGCAAATTCATCAAACGAGCAAAAAACATGCAAAATTAAAGAACAACAAAAAATGGCTAACATTGGTAGCCATGGGCACCCTAGCTAGCCAAGGGCGCCCAACATTTTGAGGGCCCAGATGATATTTTTAGCCAAAGCTGCCTTCAGGATAATCTTTTCAAATTCAGTCAAGCTTCGCGATGGATCATTCAACTAGTTCACGAGATCAATCTGGCGTCAAGAAATCAAAGATCAAATTGAGGTTAAAATCAAGCAAAATTTGGAAATTTCAAGAAAATGGCTAAGTCTGCTAGCCAAGGGTATCCAAAGTTCCATGCCTTAGAATTTTTTTCCAAATTTCATCTTTCAACATCAAAAAGTGTCCAAGTTTGATGCACCTGCTCCAGAAGGGTTTTCACAGTTCTAAATTTAGGAAACAAAGCGTTTTTTTATCCAAAAAACTTATTTAAGAGAGCTTTGTCTGTCATGTCCCCGTTTTAGCTGACACTGCTTGTCAAGGAGTGAGCCTATTATTTCGATCCTCGTAGGCTGACAGATAGGTGCAGAGGATCATCGGAGGCAGTTGCTCAGTGTTTGGTAGCTCCAGTTTTGCAGTTGTGTCAGGTTGGGCCTTCGCAGAATCTTCCAGAGTGCATTTTCAGGAACTTTCTATTTTTAGAAAGTTAGGTCAGGCGGAAGCTGCTATTTTGGGCAGGGCAACTATCAACTATTCAGCAGAGTCGACCCAGTTCAGCAGTTTGGGTGATCAGACGGAGAAATAAGGAGTAATTAATGATTTATTAAATATTTAATAATTTGACTTTATATTAAAGTCACTTTATTGAAATATTTAAATATTTAATTAAATTGGCCAGTTATAAAGTATTTATTATACTTTATAATAAAGTATTAATTTTTGACCTAGTGAATATTTATTATTCATTAAATTGAGGCGCCATTTAATTATTTAATATTTCTCCTAAGTATCAAAGGTGAAATAAATCATTTTATTTAAATGATGAATTAAAAGGAGTTGGGTCGAATTTTTATGAAGGAGTATATATTTACCAGTCAAGGCAAAATCGAACTATTCTGATATTATTATTCAATTTTGTCTTAAATTTGCTCTGAGCATTGGAGTTTGCAAACCTTAGGGTTTCTGGCAGACGATCGTTTCTGGAGAACGAAAACTCTTCAGAGATTAGGCAGACTGAGGCTGTGCAATACCAGCTGAAGCTTGCACTTGGTGATTTCACACAGAGGTCACAGATTGTGCTTATCCATCCAATTTGGCAGAGGTTTACAGAGATCTTCATTAGCTAATTAAGGCGACTTGATCAGGGAGCACTTTTCAGAGTTTGGGCACACTTCCCAAGGAGCCGTACCTTTTTATTTATTGCTGTACCAGGCCGTACCAGCAAGGGCCGTACTATTTCCTTCAGAAGATCCACTCAGGCTTTTGGTCTCCCGTCTTTTGCAGAAGGGGGGCTTAGGGTTTTAGAAGATATTCCTCTGTTTTCAAGCTTGGATCCTGAACATCTGGAGCTGGCCGTACATTTGCACTCTTCCCAAGGCGGCTGTAATAAATCAGGTTCTTCAAGAAATTTATTGTAATTCATTTTTATTTCAAATTTCTGTGTTGTAAAAGCTCTTAAAAAATAATACAATGGTGCGCCCTTACTCTCTGAACAAATTTGAGCTTATTGCATGAAGTTTGGAATTTATTTGAATTTATTAGCATTTATTGATACCACTTGGCATTCTAAGCATTTCCTATGTATGACAAAGCACTTTTGATTTTTTATGAATTTATTTGCAATTATTAGAGAAAATCGCAGCTTTGCATTTTTGCCTGAAAACCTCAAAAAAATACAAAAACCAGAAATCTGCAAAAACACACAAAAACAGTTAGGGTTTCCAATTTGAGAACCATCAGGGTTCCGACAGTGGTATCAGAGCACAGATCTCCTGCCATCCTGTGCTTTTTCAGTGCTTTTTCAGAATACAGTGTGCTTTTTAGTTCTTTTTCATGAACAGAGATACCATTCAGTACATTAAAGGTGTAGGGACAGGCAAAGACGAGGATTGGACAGGTCCACCTATCCCTGAAGGTCAGACAGTGTCAGGGGTGCTTGGTATTCACAGATCCAGTTCTGACGGTAGTGAAAACAGTGTTGCAACCCTAATGGCAGAACGTGAGACTTCCTCAGAGACTCGCAGGGATCCAGGGAAGGCGCATGCAGAGGGTGATATTACCGAGGAGTTTAGACGGAGGCACGATAATATGATGGATATGATGTCTCAGCTGATGGGTACCATTAGACGTTACGCCACACAGCCACACTACATTCAGATTGGACAGACGAGTGGGAATTTGCACCAGTGGATCAGCCATTGGCATCCGTACCTAGACAGCCGTCACCGATCTACTAGGAGCGTAGGCCAGGTTAGCCTACTTTCTTACCTACGGAGACTCCACCACAGACTCCAGGGACAGAGCATCAGGGGCAGCATCAGGAGTTTCAGCCACATAATGGCATGTCAGTGGCAGACTTGACGAGATTTCACGGGGAGTACATGTCACTAGCACCTACGATCCGACAGGCACTTACATTTCATGAGTTTATAGATGTTTATAAACCCAGAGGAGGAGGCAGATTTGACTGTAGACCCCCTCAGTATCAGCAGCCGCAGCCACAGGTGAATAGGGATTTGCAGTATGTAGTGAGTAAGATTACATTACCATATTTTGATGGATCTGAAAAGACATCAGCGAGGTCTTGGGTCCAGAAACTGGACAATTACTTGTCACTTAGGCCTATGCAGGAGGATGAGGCAATTAAATTTGCTACTTTACATCTTGACGGAGTAGCACAGGATTGGTGGCACCACGGCATGTATACGTTAGGCCATCATGCGGTTAATACCTATCAGGAGTTCACTAGCAGACTGATAGAGAGATTTGATAAGAAGGATCCGGAACTGTACTTCAGAGAGTTGGCTCAGCTCAGACAGACAGGTAGCCTGGACTCATACATTGGCGAGTTTCAGAGAGTGGCAGTCATGGTGACAGGGATTTCGGAGCGGAGACTTATCATACTCTTCGTTGAGGGTTTGACAGAACCCATGAGAGGTTGGGTCAAGGCGTTTGATCCGACTACACTTCAGGAGGCGATGCGGAAGGCAAGGAGTATGGAGCTTGCTGCTCCGAAGAAACAATTTCCGCCTAAAACAAATAACTTGCCTATTGAGGAGAGTCATACACCAGTTGCAGAGCCTAAAAGGAAACCAGTTGCAAGAATTGATGATGCAACTCGGGAGGAATGCAGGAAGAAACAACTTTGTTATTGGTGCAAAGCACCCTACAGCAAGGAGCACGATTGTCCTTTGAGACCGAAGGGCAGAGCCAACCGTGCCATGTGGGTTTTTTATGATGATGACGAGTCTGATGATTCGGACCAGCAGGTTGTTTCAGAACATGCAGAGGTCGGGAATGCCTCTACGGAGTTTGGGCCCGATGCCAACTTATCCCCGTTGGTATTATCTACGAGTGTACGGGATGACTCATTCAGGTTTAGGGGATCAGTGGAAGGACAGCGATGTATTGCTATGCTCGACACTGGAGCCACACACAATTTCATTGATGAGAGCTTCGTCAGCAGATGTAGACTCCAGACAGAGGATTTCGCTGGATTCAGAGTTCGGGTGGCAGATGGATATACCCTCACTTGCACTCGACGGATTTGTAATCTCACTCTCATGCTGAATGATTATGAGTTGCAGGCAGACTTTTATGTAGTCAACCTGGGTGGGATGGATTTAGTGTTGGGTATGAGATGGCTTCAGGACATCAGTGTGTTTACCCTCAACTTGCCTAAAATGGAGATGAGATTCGAGGTACAGGGTAAGAAATATGTGTTGAGGGGTATTACAGATGGCAGCCTTCGTTCTATCTCTCTCGTTAGTGGGAAGAGCGAGAAGGTAGAGGAGGATTTTGTGCAGATCAGGCATGGTTATGCTCAGTACCCCGGGGGTTCTGAGGCAGTCGTTTGGGATCAGCCTAGTGGTTTGGTTCCGTTTGTGACCAATCCATTGTTTGAGATGAATGTTATATCTTCATACGACAATCCACTCTTTGAGTTTGATATGGGTCACTCACCTGATCCTGGTCTTGAGCAGAGTAATGTTGATAGCGTTTGGGATCCTACTAGTGCAACGGGATTTCAGATTCAGCTCACGGAGGAGTATCACAGTGTGTATATGGTGCAGAGTGCATATGGCTTCATGATTGATCCGCATGTACACAGTTTGTTTCAGTTGCACAGTTCTAGCATGCACGTACTTGATATGCTGGATGATAGTATATCTCGTGCAGTTTTAGGGGGTAAGTGTTGCTTGTCGTTTGACTTGCCTCCTTCTGAGTTTCTTGATCCTATGCCGGACCGCACTGAGGTTAATAGGGAATGGTATTTTATTCTTGCTGATCAGTTGTGGGAGTTACAGGAGTCAGTGGTGACCAGCAGGAACATTGTCCGGTACTTCCCATGGGATCCAGGTGGTGCAGTGCAGCTGTATTTGCAGAGATTGCTTGAGGACAAGCAATTTCAGGGAGGGCGGACTGTCATGTCCCCATTTTAGCTGACACTGTTTGTCGAGGAGTTAGCCTATAATTTCGATCCTCGTAGGCTGACAGGGTGTGCAGAGGATCATCAGAGGCAGTTACTCAGTGTTTGGTAGCTCCATTTTGCAGTTGTGTCAGGTTGGGCCTTCGCAGAATCTTCCTTTTTCAGGAACTTTCTATTTTTAGAAAGTTAGGTCAGGCGGAAGCTGCTATTTCGGGCAGGGCACCTGGTTCAGCCATTCAGCTCAGAATCGACCCAGTTCAGCAGTTGGTTGATTTGACGGAGAAATAAGGAGTAATTAATGAGTTATTAAATATTTAATAATTTGACTTTATATTAAAGTCACTTTATTGAAGTATTTAAATATTTAATTAATTTGGCCTGTTATAAAGTATTTAATATACTTTATAATAAAGTATTAATTTTTGATTTAATGAATATTTATTATTCATTAAAATAAGCGCCAATTATTAAATAGATTTCTCCTAAGTCTTGAAAAGACGAATTTAATCATTTTATTAAATGATTATTAAAAAAGAGCATTGGGTCGAATTTTATTGAAGAGGATATATATTTTGCAGTCAAGACAAATCGAACCATGATGAAATCTGTCAGAACCCTGGTGGTTCTCAAATTGGAAACCCTAACTGTTTTTGTGTGTTTTTGCAGATTTCTGGTTTTTGTATTTTTTCGAGGTTTTAAGGCAAAAATGCAAAGCTGCGATTTTCTCTAATAATTGCAAATAAATTCATAAAAAATCAAAAGTGCTTTGTCATACATAGGAAATGCTTGATTATTGAATACTTGGAGCTGGCCGTACTTTTTACACATTTCCCAAGGCGGCTGCAAAGGAATCAGGTTCTCATGTAATAATCTCATATTTATTTCATTCGCCATATTTTGATGTAATAAATGCTCTGAATCTTCAATAATATCATGCGCCTACTTGTTCTGAGCAAGATCTTAGCATTTTCATTGCATTTAGAATTTATATGAATTTATTAGCATTTATTGAGAAAATCGCAGCTTTTAGCAATTTGTCTGAAAACCTCATAAAACACAAAAAATCACAAACTTGCAAAAACAACAAAAATCAGTGAGGGTTTTGAATTGAGAACCATCAGGGTTCTGACATTGTCTTCCATTATTCACACTTTATGCAAGTGGCGTCCAAGAGCAAGAGAGGAGAAACATAAATTTTTCTTCATTTCAAGGTTTGAAGGCTAAAGCTTTGTGATTTTTCAGAGTTCTTCATATTTTCCATATCAACTCACATAGAGGCTCGCTTTTTCATGCTTCAGATTTCCAAGGCATCAATTTTCAGAAGAAGGGGGTCATCTTTTTCAATTTTCAGCAATTTGGGTCAGCTTGGTTCATGATTCTCTACAACTTTGAGAAATTTTTCAACTTTCAAGAACTTGCTTTTTCCTTGCGTGTCTAGGAAATCTTCAGTATTTTCAAAAACTAATCATCTGGGTTCATCCAAAACGTGATTCTGCACAAAACCCAACTCTTAGCTTTTTTCGACAAAATCCTTAAATTTTAGGGTTTCTAATTTTTCAACCAGTCATCAACAATTTTCAAAATCAGACGATCTGGGTCTCTTTGCAATGAAATTCTACACAAAACCCATATCTCAGATTATTTTTGAAAAAATCTGCCCATTTGAAGAAGAAAAATCAGCAAGCTATTTTTAGCTTTTGTGCAAAACTTGTCCGAGCATAGTCAAGTTTACAGTGAAACTTCAAGTTTTTCAACATGGAGTGCTCTCATCGAATTTGGAACCAAGTCAGTATTGTATCATGATTTCATCAAAACATTTGAAATTGGTTTGCATCATATAAAACCAGTGTTCAATTTGCATGCTTTGGAAGACACAGGCAATGTTGCAATCAGACACCTTGGTCATTCCGGATTACTTGCAGCAACATGAATTCCCGTCTCAGTGCAAAGTCTAGAGTTTGTAATTGCTTGTGTCATGCATTACAACCTAGCAACACGAGAAATCCAAGTAGCAGTTGGAAGAGTTGTTTGCCTCAAGTCGGATGATGTTGAGAAGTGCTTTTCAATACTACCTGTTGTGACCTTTTCACACATCGCCCCATTCAAAATGGGGACCCCCTAAATTTTTGCTCCGTTCGGGTCTTTTGGCTTGGGTTTTTCTTCTCTCTCTCTCGCTCTCTCTCTTTTCTGATGTCCGCCTTTCGAGGGATTGCGCTCGTCAGTGAGTTTAAACGTGAAATTGACCAAGTCTGAAAATTAGGGTTTCATCTTTCCTGGTCAGTCCGAGGTCGAATAAAGTGAATAAAGTGAAAATTGAGCTTAACATTGTTGTCAGCATGTTTCCAGCAGGCTCTCAGCAGGTTTTCATCAAAATTTGAGGTACTTACTATTTTTAGTAAGTGTGAAATTACAGGCAATCCGCCAACATTTTTGACATTCCAACAGTCACATGGCATTCAGAGCACATCGGGCTACTCGCGTGCAAAATTTGAGCGAAAACAGACAACTTTCTATTTTTAGCAGTCCAGCTTCCGGGACAAATTTCAGGGCTCAGATGCAGAGTTTTTTCTTTGCATGTTGGCATATTCCTTCTGGGTTTTTCAAGACCTTCGCGATGATATAACATGCAAAACGAGACGTCCACTTTCAGAATTCAGCCTTCCGAGGCTATTTTTAGGGTTTGCATGTTAGGGTTTCTTTTGCATGTCGGGTGATTCCTGATGGGTTTTTTGAGAGCTTCGCGAGGGTGTGACATGCAAATGAAGATAATCACTCAGTAAGGAACTTGCTATTTTTAGCAGGTGTGTCCCGGCAGCCGCTTCCCAGCAGTTCAGAATCACGAGCTGATCGCAGTGCCACAGAAACAGGAGCAAACGAAGATCTTTTGATACGCATGCAGAGCGAATTAGGGTTTCCAACTTCGGAGCCTGAAAAGAGGGGGCAAAAGTCAGAATTTTCGAAAACCGATGTAAACCACCGCGATTAGCGTCCTTCAGGCTATCTGCTGGTAAAATTTCAAGTCAAACGGAGCACTTACTATTTATAGTAAGTCAATTTGGAAACTGGCTAAAAATAGTAAATCAGTTGCATGCGTTGGTGTCGACAGACAGGTCACGTGGTGAGGAGCGCCTCATTCAAATTTCAAGTTAATCGGAGCAGTGGAGCTAACAGAAACAAGAGGTTACTATTTATAGTAAGCCACCTTCAGAAACAGGCTAAAAATAGCAGGTCAGCTAAAAGTCGCTAACAGAACAACGAGGTCATAAGGATGCCAGTCAAAGTCAAGCTTCTAGAAGAGCAAGATTCCCGACGCCCAGAGACAAGTGTCAGAAATACCAGAGAGGGAAAATTCGAATTCTTGAAGTGGAGTAGTGGAAGTTTAATGCACTGGCTAAAATTAACTTCTAGAATTCGAATTTTGGCTATAAAATGAACAAGTTTCTCACTTGTTTTCACAGCTGAAGAAGTCGAATTTGCTCTAAGTGAGGCATTGCAGTGAATTGCTTGAGGAGTCCAAAGTTTTGGCCAAGTCTGGAGCTTGCTGTGATTGCTCAAATCTGCAGTTGAAGGGGACGCCTTGAGTTGTTGGAGAGGTGCCTTTGTTGAGGTCTAGAAGTGCGCACTTGCTGATTGCTAGAGTCTGATTTGTTGCTGAAGTTGCAGAGCTAAGAGGTACGACTTTGCTGGTGTGAGTGGCTGAAGTTTGATTCGTTGCTGAGGTAGAAGTTGCCAGTTAAAGAGGACGCCTTGAGCTGAAGTTGCTGAGAATTTTCGAAGTGTGAACTTGCTGATTGCTGATACGAAGTTATAGAAGTTCGAGTTGCTGATTGACATTGATTAAGAGTAGTGAGGCCACCGAAGTTTACTTAGAAGCCTTAAAGTTCAGGAGAAGAAGCTGAGGTTTGCAAACACGAGAGTTATTGCAGCTTCTAGAAGTCGACTGCAGCCCCTATGCAATGTATTATTTTATTTTTATAGATTAAATTGCTAATGAATGCTTGCTGTTTGCAGATGGCTGAGGCAAGGACGAATGGAAAGGACAATGGTGCATCCAGGCAGGCTGTGATCAAAAAGCTGAGTAAGACGTTCATGCCGGAGTCAAAATTCATTTCAAAGTTGGGCAAGTTGACAGATACCAATTTGGGCTCCGTCAACCTAGAGACCTTCAAGAACAGGATGTTGGGAATTGGAAGTCATCGGGCTTCGACCACTTCACATAATATTATTCGAAGTGGGTTATATGCAGCTGCTGGTTTTCCACCAGCCATTCAATGCTCGGAGCTGATAATGGAGTGCGCCAATTACTATGAGAAGGATCATCGGTCAATCACGTCACCAGATGGCCAAGTACTAGCCAATCTTACTCCAGCAGCCATTGGTGAAGCTTTCGGGATCCCGGTGCACAGAAATATGATCTACAAATGTAGAGAACGGGCTGAGCGGATGTACACTTCTGCATTCGAGAGATGCATGGAGACGATTAACACTCACTGGATGAGCACTCCCAAGCCTTCTCGTACGAAGTTGCCGAAACAGATCATTGCGGATGACTTGAAACAAGAGTATTGTGATCTCATCATGATGCTGAGCAGGGTTGGAGGTTGTGCACAATCATTCATTTTTGAACCCTGGATGTTTTACTACATCAACTTGGTGCTAGAAGGGAAGGACTATATCAATTGGGCTGAGATGATAAGTGATAATCTACATGAGCAGCTCCTAAGCCTCCAGAGAACGAAGACATTTTACATGAGCTCTTACATTATCTATATGTTGGCACGAATGACGAAGTACAGAGGGATCTCTTACAAGGAACCTATCGGTTGTGGCTCCCATCAGTTTAAGATATATGATGCTTGTCCGCAATTGCATTTGGCGAGCACAACTCACTACAAGCGTGTCAACGATTCCTTCACCATGTATATCACGAGATTGCTTCAGGAGCGATTACAACACAGAATCTCGAAGGAAGCCCAGGAGTTAATTGAAAGGTATGGGTGCTGGTTCATACAGTTTCCAAGATTTTCTTACATTAGGCTGCAAGGTTTTTCCTCATATCCACATAGGCTGCCTAAGTACCCAACAGATAAGATTTTAATGTTAGAGATATCTAGGCAATTGCTTGCCTTTGATAAAATTCAAAAGAAGAAGAAGAAGGGAGGGGTAGAATTTCCAGTTGTCATGGGCAACTCGGATGAGGTGTGTCCCTCAATACAGGCAGCTAGAGAGGCTGAAAGTGAACTTCAATTTTATCATTTCTCATACCACACTAGCCGACAGCACTACGATCCACATCATAACATCAAGTGGGTACTGTCAGAGGAGTTTAAGCATAAGGCCACCATAGAGGATTATTGGGCTGATGCAGTAGATGAGATTGAAGTGAGGAAAAGGATGTTTTCTCGATTGCCTATTACTCTGATCAGGGAGTGTGAAGTTGTGCCGGTTCCAGACCAGGTGAACGAAGATATGGATGTTGTCCATCCGGACTATGCAGCAGTTAGAGATACTCCACTTCCACCTCCAGATTGGTCAGAGCCTGAGATTGCTGATTTGGATACGCTTTCTATCCCTGTCCTGACTTTCACTAGAGCGTGGGTTGATAGACGGGTAAGCAGGTTGAAGAGTAGGTCAATTGCTTTGACTTACAATATGATGGGAGATCACAGGACGCCCACTACTGGCAGAAAGAAGCAGATTACAAGAGGTCCAGAGCCCAGAAAGAAAGAACTAGTTCGACAGGAGCCTACTCAGCCAGAGCCTCCACGAGTCACAGTTGCATCACCCTTGGAGACACGTTCTCCAAGTATACAGGAGGTCTCTTTATTTGCTGATCGAGAAATGTATTGAATCAGGTGCAAGTGGTACAAAATGATATACAGCCTCCACGGAGAGTCGGTTGGCCAGTGTCAACGCACCTGTTAGGGTTGATCAGTGAGGATGATGAGGGGACTATTACTGACCCTTAGTTTCAGGAATTAGAGGCGGCCATGAACGATGATGATGATATAGTGTCAGGTGACACTCAGCCACTTGAGGCGATGAGCCTGCAGAATGATGTAGAGGCGGTTAGAGAAGTCGAGGCCGCAGGCAGCAGCCCTTTGATATATAGTATGATGTGCCCGATTGGCTTAAGGATAGAATGAGAAGAAGCCCCAGTGAGGAGATTGATCCAGCAGCTGAGATGGAAGAGTTTTTGAACAGGATCAATGCACCTTCACAGAAGAAGAAAGCAAGAAAGATTTCAAAGATATCCACTGAAGAGGATGGCTCTCGCACCCTTCATGTAGCTTTGCCACGAGTTGAGTGTGACCGAAATGAGGCAGTACCTGAGAATTATGTGGTCACGACTCTAGATTTGGGACGCCCTACTGAAGCGCAGATTGTAGAGGAGTGTGATAACTCCTTCCTCGCCCTCAAAGATAGATTATTCAAGAAAGAAGGAAAATATAAAAGGTTGAAAAGAGAACACGAGGCCTTAATTGGATATGTATAGCAGTTGTCTCGTTCTCGAGGGCAGGATATTCCAGTGATAGAGCCTCCAGCGGAGATACCTAGAGAGTCGATTAGCGGCTTGATGGAATTGGGAAAAATGGCACAGGAGGCAGATAAGTGGGTCACAGGGGTTCGTGTTGAGACAAAAAAGTTTATGGAGGACCTTGCTTTTGCTTTTCAGCAAGCCTCTAGTATTTTGACACGGATGGATGCAGTGGATCACGCTTGGGGTGATGCTTCTATCTATCAGAGCAAAGTTATTTAGCGTCTTGAGGTATTGAGGCATGTGCCATTGCATTTGCTGATTGATGGAGGTGTCATTCAGGAGAATGACAAGTATGATTTCTCGAGATGGTATTCTTCAGCAATCACGGGGCGTGGTTTCTTCGACGCGGCACAGGCGGATTCAGCGAGGATTCATAAGGCTATGGCTAATATCATTGATGGAGTTCAGAACACTTTTGAGGCCCTATTTGCTAGGCGGCTGAATCCAGATGAGATAAGTGTTGATAATTTGAGAGGTTTGCTAGTGCCTTTCTTTGCAGATGTTAAGACCTTTGTACAAGATGATTTCGAGAATACTTCTACTTTCTCCACTTTGATCCAGAACACGCAGGACTCCTTGATTGCTTGGAGAAAGTCTTGTGCAAGGCATGAGCATTCAGTCACGGTGTTAGAGTTTCAGCTAGATTGTGTTCCACCGATTTCAGTTCAGGAGGTTGAGGCTGTACTTGGCAGATTTGTTGAGTTTGCAGCCAGAGAGAAGGCAAATGGGAACGCACTACTGGACGAGGATCTTCTAGAAGACTGAATATGGGCATTTATTACATTTACTATTTTGGGAGTGAGTGGGAATCTTTGATTCATTTAATGTACCACTCCCTATTCTGGCAGTTTTTAGGGTTAGGGCTGAGGTGGCACGATTCTGGCCACTCTATTAATTGTAACCCTAGCCGTCTTTTGGGACTTGGCTAGCTATATAAAGGGGGAGTCCCCCTCATTTGTATTACATTAGAACAGGAGATTAGATCAGAGCCAGAATTGAGATAGAGCTAGAGTTAGAGAGTAGAGCATTGTAGACATTTTGCATAGTGGAGAAGAAAGAAAGTTTTCCCTTTGAAAACTTTTGTGGAGATTGTTGTGTAACACTTTTCATGATAATAGATCTTTTCATTGATGGTGGAATTCGTCTTGTCATGAATAGCTAGCAAGGTCTCTTCTTCCTTTCGTATCCAAGTAGCGTAATTTTCATGCAAGTAGTTTACTTTGATATGTGGCATTTTTGTTGAGGTAGCTTCTTTCATTCCATACCACTAGCGGCTTGTTGATGATAAGTTCGCCTTGCGTGGTCAACTGGACATTATCTTGAGTTTAACTTCGATTGTGGTTTGCATGCTTATATGCGTCGTTGTGATGGTGTATGTATGTTAGATCATAATTTGAACATCTTTTGTTATCCCTTTGAAGATTGCACCAATTTTGCTGAAGCTGTCCGATGTGAGGCTAGGTGAAATTTGGTTGAAGTCTGCCAAAACTAAGCTCCACATATCCTGCATTTAGAGTAGGTGTACAAATTTCTTAGGCCTTACACCCTTTTTACTTTCCGCATATTTCCGATTAGTTTTAGGAAAACGAACCACATTGCCAAATCATACATACAAGAATCCCTTTCAAATCATATACCGACTGCTAACCGCAAGAAATCTGAACAATTATGTAAGTCCCCTCGTAAGTACACAGCAATACACATCAACCAAACTGGGTCTATTCGCATTAAAGGAACCTTGGAGTTGAAAGCATGAACTTACTCGCAATCTTAGCATGCTGAATACTTTGATCAAGAGAGAATAGAGTATCCGTTGGGAAACTTTGTTCTGTGTTGGTGCGGTCTCAAAAACCACGTCAACACTACCTTGGTCGGAAAACTTAGTCATGTCCATTAAAGAGTGTGAGAAAGGTGTGGCACATGCAAAAGGAGAAACATCGGAAAGGAGTTGCACAAAAATGGTTGAAAGAGAAGCAAATTACTTTGCCAAAGAATCTTGTCCGTAGTGATCTTGTTGCCAGCAAGATGGATTAGATTGCCGTGATGTCAGCAAGATTCTATAAAGCGGCTGATGAGGTCAAAGATTTTCTAAGATCAATAGTAGAAGGAGAGGAAATCCCGGAAAAATGAAATTTTGCTATAGATAGTATTGATGCTCCTGATAGAGGCAGTTTCTAGCTTTTTGGTGGATGTGGTTGAGATTTAAAGCAACAGTGAACTTGAAACTTTCTCCGAGCTTTCTTTCTATTCTTGTCTCATCCTTATCCATTCTTTGTGAAAGAGAAAGAGTCAATATATAATAGTTGGCACTTTCCCTATTTTTATTGCTTTCATAAGTTATTAGATGATTATCTTGTTTTAGTTTCAGAAATAAAGCTTGCATGTTGGCAGGTCTTGGTTGTAAAAGCAAGAAGATTTTAGGTTTCCCTACTCCTCTACTTGTGTATAAATAAGGGGAGCCTTGCCCATTTTTCTTTAATCGTTATTGCGATAACAAATTGCTGAGCCTACTTTGCCTACAAGTTGTTGTTTAGTTTCAGTTCACTTAGTGTAAGAGCAAGCTTGTATGCCTACCTTTGCTGCAAGATATTGTTTAGTTCATGTGTTATTTGTGTCAATGTATTCTGGTTGATCGCTAAGCTATAAGCCTGTTATTGCTACAATCCTGCTGTCCCAGAAGTGTAATCTTTGTTACTTGAAATTTGAGAAAATAAAATCTTATGCCTACTTTGCTGCTTTGATCTACTGTCTTAGATTTCCGTTTTATGTGTTCTGTTTATATAATCTTTATTTCAGCTTGTATTGAAAGTACAGTAGATGTACGTTGGAAGAAAGTTTGTTTAAATATTTGTGTCAAAGAATCATTCCTTGTTCATTTCTAACTCTCAAGCTTTGAGTTTACTTGAGTAGTTAGAAACATCGTTAGAGTAGGCTTAGTCCTAGTTGAAATTCAAAAGAGAAAATCTCAACTATGGCGCTAGAGTTTTATAACCTTGTGCTCTTAGTTGAACAAAAAGATTGGCAAATTAGTTTAGTTTACTTTCTTTAATCAACATCAGCAAAGAGGGAGCTTCCCCTCGTAATTCGAAGAGCAGTTAATCTGTGCATAGCTGTCCGTTTCTAATTCACATACCACAAGTGCGAATTGAAATGCCAACACAATTTCAATCCTTTGTTTGTCTATCTCCCATTTCATTATGCTTGCACATGATCAGATTATACTTAAACAAGGATAGGATATTCTATAGGTCCTAAAGTGTCTACATTTCCATTCAAACCTTGCCCTCTTTGATTTATGAGTTTATTGGTGATGGTGGTTCATAACCATATGGTGCCTTAAAGGGCCCATCTTGATATCTATAATATGTAGCATTATACTACTACTTTGCTATATGTAGCCATTCCACCCATTTACTCTATTTGTCTTTGTTGCATCTCCTTATATACCCTTCTAGGAGTTTGTTCAGAACCTTTGAATCATCATTTGTTTGGGGTTTACTAGGAATAATTCATGTTATGTCATCCTTGGTACCTTGAACAACCATAAAAAATTACTGGCCCCTATAAAAATGATGCATTGAGAAAACCAATGTATTTCAAAAAAATTTGTAAAGTATAAATTGGCAAGTTTAGGGGTAATTTTTTTCCTAACTTTGTCATAAGTACAAAATGGGCATGCTTAGTAAGCCAATCCATCATGCCAAATAATTCATCCTTAACTTCTATTGTGGAAGGCCTAGGATGGTGTCCATGAACACCACTTTCCACTCGTAATTAGGGATGGCATTACGTTGAAGAAGTCTTGGTGTTTTGTTATCATTTTAATTTGTACCTTTCAATGTGACACATAAGGGAAGAGATGTGCAGTAGAACTACTGTTTGAATTAGAAGGGGAAGCTCCTTGTAAACAAAAACTAACCCTAATTTGAACATTATGTACTTGCTATTTATAGTTTGTACAAGTGTGCTTTCTAGGATGGTTCACACAGAAAACAAAAACAAAAACTATAATATGTACTTGTAAACAAAAAGAAAAACCCTAATTTAAACATTATGTATGCTATTTACAATTTGTACATGGGTGTTTTTTGGGATGGTTCACACGAAACAAACAAAAGAAAAATTGTAATATGTGCTTGTAAACAAAAGCTAAAACCCTAATTTGAAAATTATGTACATGCTATTTACAAATTATGTAGGTGTGTTTTTTGGGGATAGTTCAAGCATAAAAAACAAAACTAAAACCTTTCTTTTTTGTTCTTAGGCTAGGGCACAAGCGATTCAATATTTCTGCTCAAGGTGAGAGGTTTTTATGCTTTTTGATTGAAAGCTAACCTTTAATAACTATTTGACACTCACTCTTTCTAGCTAAAAGTAGAGATGAAAAGGATGTAAGATACAAGGATTGAATAGGTTTCAACACAAGAATATAAATGCTTTAATAAATTGAATCAAGGAATTACGTATAAAGCCATAATCTTCAAATTTGAGTTTACTTCCAATACAAAGCTTGGGAACTTGTTAAAAGCAATTTAATTTACCTCAACACCCTAAAGTTATTATTAATTTTTTTTTGAATTTATGTTAGCTTCAACTATAAATGAAAAACATAACAATTTCCTTTCCACTTTCTAATCACCCAAATCCTAAGATGGGCAAGGTGAGAGCATATGGTGTCTAGGATTAGAATTATGCCAAATCAACAATTGAAAGTAAGGCACTAGGCGGCAAGCCAACCCATGGAGTGGATAGACAATACTAAAGAAGTAAACATCCACTTTCCAGTGGGAATTCCAAGGGCACATCCACTTATTTAGTGGGAAAGCTTATACAATATTGAAATGAAACTTCAAACTTCTTCCACTTATCCAGTGGTGAGCAAGTACCAAACATGAATAACAACTCATCCACTTTTCAGTAGTGAGTGATTACAATAAACCAGTTATTTAGTGGGGTAAATATCAACAATAAACATGAGCAATTCACTGTTTTTTTCTTATATTGTTATGTTGCCGGATTGAACTTGTGTAATAACCACCCTAAAATTATGTTAGCTTCAACTGTAAATGAAAAGCATAACAACTTCCTTTCTACTTTTTAATCGCCCATATCCCAAGATGGGCAAGGCGAGAGCATACGATGTCTAGGATTATGATTACACCAAATGAACAATTGAAAGTAAGGCACTAGGCAGCAAGCCAGCCAATACCACTTATCTAGTGGAGTGCATAGATAGTACTAAAGAAGTAAACATCCACTTTCCAATGGGAATTACAAGGGTATGTCAACTTATTCAGTGGGAAAGTGTAAGAACCTTGCTGGTTCTAACCCTTGCCAACTGAATACTGAATGATGATTGTTTGTTTGTGTTTTGATGGTTTTGCAATTTTTTTTGTGTTTTTGAATTATATATGATTTTTTTTTTGTGTTTTCTCAATATGATTCCAAGAACAATGCATAAAGAAATATTATCTAAATGAATGCAATGAACTGAGAATCTAATATCAGCAGCATATAAGGAACTTCTATTGATTTTTAACAGTCCAAATGATTACAAAGATATATCATAGAATTCTCGAATCATTAACAGCAATTTAAAGAACCTGATATATATCGATTGCTGCCCAAAATGATGGTTCTCCACTTTATTAATGGCTGCAAACTACAGTAGAGACCTAGATGCCAACCATTGAGGTGATACGAAGCATAATACTTAGGCGTTTTGGCTCTTGAAGACCACGTCCAGCCTGGGCATGAGGATGCCTGGCTGCAGCAACAAATAAGCTTGGAAATGAGTGCTTCAAAAACTGATTTTTATTACCAGCAATCTGTGTTCTTTGATCTGCAGCATTGAACCCTTTTGTATTTGCAAATTCCTCACCAATATGCATAGATTGGACCCCTGAATGAAGCCCACAATCAAGCAATTCTTCAATTGATCTTTCACAGCCTCAGAAATGCAAAACCAAGGAGAGTTTTCGTTCTCAATGGCTCAATAATGGCAGAAACCCTTGCCTTCTTCTCCACACGGCAAACACCCAAAACATGAGTATAAAAATGAATAATCCCCCCCAAGCCTTTGCTTTGAATGTCTTTATATAATCTCTTCAAGAAGTCAACCCCTTCCATGAGTATTTAAAATCATTTAAAATGATACAAAATGTTTGCACGTTGACTTTATAAAATATTTTAATATTTGGGCACCCATACCAAGGTAATAATTAATTATACTTTAAATCACTTAAGTTGAGGGTCATGGCCCCATTGATTATAAAGTGCATTTATAACTTTATAATATAACTTTATTTTATTTTATTATCATTAAAATAACTTTAGTGATAATAACTCATTAAATGCTCATTATTTCGCCAACCCAATTGAATATGGAGATTGGCACTGCATCCAAGGCCTGTCCAGGTGCCTTACTAAATATAGCAATACTGACTCCATTGGAATGGTGACTTACTATAAATAGTAAGTATGAGAAACTAAGTGAAACGAAAGCCAATCCTGAACCAAACTGAGTTTTAGAGAAGAGAACACTTTTGTACCCCAAATTAAATTTTTTGCTACACTTAGGCATTTTGAAGAAATGAGTAAAAAGTCTGGTCAAATTTGGGTGTGTATGTCTTGCATGAGGGGTAAAAACTTGAAATTTCCAAAATCTGACGATTTGGGTCTGCTCAGAGCGACCAATTCCACAAAACCCAGATCTTAGTTTTTCAACCCTACTTTTTAGGAAAATTGCTATTTTTAATTTTTTTCTAAAAATAGTAACTTTTTCTGGGTTTTTTTGGGTTTCTTTCGAAATGGATGCTGGCAAAATTTTCTAAAAATAGAAAATTTCTAAAAATAGAAAGTTGGTCCGTTAGGTTTCAAACTGATTTTGATTGGCTCAAAATACTTCCTCATCAGGTTGGTGCAGTTAGAATCACAAAAAGATCGGTTTTGCCCTAGTGGGTCTATTTTTTGCTTTTTCAATTTCAGAAAGCATTTCAGGAGCTTCGAGGCCATTAATGGAGGTCAGCTAGCTGCCAGATGTCAGATTCAAACATTCAAGTACTGAATAGAAGATGAGAAATGAACACGCACGCAGAACGAGGAATGAAGAAAAGTTGTGAAAGTTAAAAAATGCAAAATTTTGACTAAGTCTAGAGACCATGGGTGCCCCAGAAGGAGATAGGCACCCAAATTTTCAAGGCATCAAATTATAGAATCGAGGTTCGTGCTTCCAGGCAAAGTTGTTCAGATTCTTCCCAGCTTCGCAGTGAGTCTAGCGACACATTCATTAGATCAACTAGTCACTCGGAATTCGAGGTCAAAAAAAGAGGTTTCAACTAGAAGACAAAAGGCAAACTGTGAAAACTTCAAGAAAATATTCTAAGTCTAGTAACTTTGGGCACCCCAAGTGCTCAGGGGCGCCCAGCCTTTTGAAAGGACAAACTCAACAATTAGGGTTTGCAGATGTGCTCAATCTCTTCGGGATTCTGCCAGCCTCACAACGGATGTCTTCGTCAGATCGTCAGACGTGTTAATCATCGGAAAATCCAGGTCAAGCTGAAGATATAATAGAAAGGTTCAAATCTGAAGGTGGAAAATCAAGAAAAATGGCTTAGTTTGGTGGATTTGGGCGCCCTAGAGAGAGATAGGCGCCCAAGTTTTTGGAGGCCTAAATGGATGAATTTGCAGTCGACCCCTCCAACACGACTTCCTTAGACTTGAAGCAGCTTTCCAATGAGACCATCAACAAGACAATCAAAATTGATGATCACTAGATATCGAAGGCGGAACAGAGGGAGAAAAATGATAAAATTCAAAAGCAAAGGTGAAAATTTCTGAATAAAAACTAACTCTGGAGGAGTTGGGCGCCCCAGCTACCCATGGGCGCCCAAACTTTTGACCCCCATGATGCAGTTTTCTAAGGATGCAACCTCCAGAGAACCCCCCCTCGGAATTCATCAGGCTATCCAACCAATCCAGCCGTCAGCTCGTCGAAGCTCCAGAGCATCTAGAAGTGAGGATTCATCAGAATACAGTGAAAAGTTTGGAAATATTCTAACACTGGGAACCTTAGGCCCCCCAGGCAACCGGGGGCGCCCAAGGATTTGAGGTTCCAAATCAACTTTTCTGAAGATGCAGCATCCAGAAGACCCTCCTCAGAATTCATCAAGCTATTCAACAAATCTAACAGTTAGTCAATCAGATTAGTCTAGCTCCCAAAATCGCAAAATCATTAGAAGATCAAGGGAAGCAAGCAAGAACTTCAAAACCATAAAAATGGCAAAGTCTGGTAGAGATGGGCGTCCCAGAGAGAGATGGGTGCCCATGATTTTGAGGGTCTAGATGATGTCTTTCTTAGAAGCTGCCTCCAGAACAATCTCGCTAGATTCAATCAAGCTCTGTAATGGATCATTTAGCTCGTCTGTAGGATTGATTTGGAGGCTAGAAATCAAAATCATCTAAAAATGAGAAAACAAGCAAGAAATTGGAAAATATGAAAAAATGACTAACTCTGGAGGAGTTGCGTGCCCCAGCTAGCCAGGGGCGCCCAAGCATTTAAAGGCTCAAATTGAATTTTTAGGGTTTGGCATCCCTAGAACAATCATCTTGGATTCAGTCAAACTACGCAACGAAGCAACTGGCCAGATCATCGGACCTCCTGAGCTCCCAGAGGTTTAGATTCATCTGAAGGAAAGTGATAAGAGTTGAAGTATAGAAAAATGACTAACACTGGTGATCATGGGCGCCCCAGGTAGTAAGGGCGCCTAGCTTTTTGAAGGGTCAAATAAAGTTTTTATCCGAAATTGCCTCCAGGATAATCTTCTCAGAATCAGCTAGGCTCCACAGTGGATCACTCTGTCAGTTCACAGGATCCTTCGAGCATCCAGAAAACAAAGTCAAACGGAGGTCAAAATCAAGCAAAAAAGTTGAAAATGTTGAAAATTTGGCCGAGTCTGCCAAGCAAAAGTGCCCCAGTCCAAGAGAGGCGCCCAAGAATTCATGCTTTAGTCAAATTTTCAAGTTTCATCCTCCAACATTCCAAATAGTGTCTACGTTTGATGAATCTGCTTAGGATAAGCTCCGAAGGATTTAAAGCAAAAAGAAAGCAGATTCTCTCAAACCTCATCTTATTTAAAGAGAGCTTTTGCCTTTCATTATTCATTATTGCAGGTTGGTGTCCAGAGCAAGAAGATTTTCCCTTTTTTCTCAACGAAGATTTGAAGACCCAAACGACATGCTTTTTTGGTGTTCTTCGTGGTTTTGAGATTAGTGAGCAAGGAGGAATGTTTTTTCAGGCTCCAAACTTCTAGGGCATTGCTTTTTCAAAGCAACCACTCAGCTTTTCCATTTCTGATCACATGGGTCTCTTTGCTTTTTCATCCTCTTCAACATTGAGAAAATTTTCCCTCTTCTAGAAACTGCTTTTTGGCCGCTTTTTCTGAAAAGATTTTACTTTTTCCGTTTCTGAGCATCTGGGTTTCTTTGGAATGTGATTTTCTACAAAACCCAGGTCCCATCTTTTTTCGAAGAAATTGCTTTTTCAAGGCAGATCAACATTCTACTTTCAGCAGCACTCTCCACTTAAAATCAAGAAATAAATCAGCTTTTTGGTAGATGTGGACGAGGTTTCAAGCAGCTTTCTTCTAGAAATGTTCTTTTCGCTTTCTTTCTATTCTCAGAACAATTCTTATCTATTCTTTGAAGAAGAGAAAGAAGATAAATGTAAAAGTTGGCACTTTCTTGTTTTCATGTTTTCTTAGGTGGTTAGTTGTTATCTTCTTTTAGTTTTAGAAATAAAGCTTGCTTGCTGAGCAAGCCTTAGTTGTAAAAGCAAGGAGATTTTAGGGTTCCCTACTCTTCTGCTTGTTTATAAATAAGAGCAGCTTTGCTCATTTATTTTAAAAACCATGCTTGTGATAACAAAACGTTGAGCCTACTAGTGCCTTCTATTGTTATTCAGTGTTGTTCAACGGTTATTGTGATAGGAAATTGTGAGCCTGTAATGTAGCAAGTTGTTATTCAGTGTCAGTTCACTTTGTGTAAGAGCAAGTTTGCAAGCCTCTTTAGCTGCAAGTTCTTGTTCAATGCATGTGTTTTGTGTAACCTTTTGTTCTAGAGATTTGAAAAATAAAGTCTTGTGCCTATTTTGCCCTGATATAATGTCTCATATTTCCGTTTATTGTGTTATTCTTAAATGATCTTTATTTCAGCCTGTATTAAAAGTAAGTAGATGTGCGTTGGGAGAAAAGTTTATTTAAGTATTTATGTCAGAGAATCCTTCCTTGTCCATTTCTAACTCTCTTGCTCTGCGTTTACTTGAGAAGTTAGAAACGTCATTAGAGTAGGCTTAGTCGTAGTTGAAATTCCAAAACAAAAAATCTCAGCTATGGCGTTTGAGTTTTATAACCTTGTGCTCTTAGCTGAACAAAAAATATAGGCAAATTAGTTTTAGTTTACTTTCTTTTTAACAACATCAGCAAAGAGGGAGCTTCCCCTCCTAATTTGAAGAGCAGGTTACTGCACATAGCTGTCCGTTTCAAATTCTCATTCCAGAGGTGTGAATTTAAACACCAACAAACACTTTGATATCTGCCCAAATAGGACCCTCTAACCATCTGTGTTAGCCTACGAGGGCTAGGAATAGGCCAAACCACCCAAAAACAACAACAGGCTAAAATGGGGACATTACAGTCCGCCCTCCCTGAAATTGCTTGTCCACAAGCAATCTCAGCTGCAAAGAAAACATCACCGCTCCTGAATCCCAAGGGAAGATCTGTGTAATGTCCCTAATATCACCAACCAACTCCTATAACACCATCACCAAAACAACTGACAAAACCTGCCGAGCCAAATCAATCCCAACATTAGGTGTCGTAGGAGTATAAACCTCAGAAGGAAACAACTCTGTATACTGATAATGTTTGCTTCCCATAACTGTGCAAGGTCAGCTGTCATACACACTGTCTAGCACGTGCGCAACTGAACTGTGCATCTGAAACAGATCATGTACATGAGGATCAAATGTGAAACCGTATGCACTCTGCACCACGTACACACTAGAAAACTCCTATGCAAGTCTTGTTTGAAATCCCGATGCACTGGAGGGATCCCAAACACTACGCTCAATGCTCATCTCAGGACTAGGTTCAAGAGAGTGATCAACATCTACCTCAAAGAGCGGATTGTCATATGTCAATGTAGCATCTGCCTCAAACAAAGGGTTGGTCACAAACTGAAAATGTTTGTAAATTGCTGGTGATATAACGAAGGGCCTAGAGTTGGACTTTGTGCTTGGAGTTTTCCTCGTGAGCAATTGTAACAGTCAGTGGAATAGAAACAGACTTGGTCGGTGTTATTCCTTCTGAAGCTATTTCTGAGCAACCTTGTTCCCTATATGTTGAAGGTTTGAGTTATTGTAAAATTCTCTGTATTCTGCCATTAATTATAGTAGTTTGTTTAAAGTTCTCTGACATAGCTTCTAAACAAACAATTTGCTATATTGATCAAAATATTTGAATATCTCTTTAGTGTAGTTTAAATGAATATTGACAAAAAACAAAACACAAGAGAAATTTTAAATGATTTTGCTAGAGGCCAGAGGGAATTACAACGGAACTTAGCTCAATTGGCAGTCTTAATGATCCAAGGTGTTAATGGGAACAATGGGCAAGGAAGAAAGTATGGAAAGTGGAATGATTCTGTGGACTACAGGGGCTCAAATCAGAATTCTAGAGTTGTGATAGTACAAGAATTTGAAGATCAAATTTTACAAGATTGGAAAAAATCAAGTGCTAATTTCCGGAGTGAAATATCTTTTCATGACTACAGGGATCTCAGGTGGAAGCATAGACCATACAGGGGTGGTAGATCTCGTAATCATAATAACCACCTTGTGACACATGTAACTGCTATTGATAAATTTGGAGTTAAGGAGAGAGCAACAATTAAAGGAAAAGAATCTTTCAACATGAGAGAAAAAGAAATCAGCAGGAATGAGATTAGAAGACAAAACCGTTGTTTCACATGTAGAGAAATTCAGGAGTCTAACCACCAATGCTTGGAAGAAAAGACAATCACAAAAGAAGAAGAGGCTGGAAAAGAGATACAAGAGGCAAAAAATGTTCTTGATATTTTTGAGGTTACAAAGTTTGAAGATGGAGTTAGCTCTTCAAGTATTTCCATCAGTGAAACGAAATATATTGATCTTCATGACAGCATTGAGAATGAGCAAATTGCTGATCCGAAGTTTATTAAATTCTGTGATGAGCCTTGCTAGCTCACTGCTCAAATCCCTGTCTTTTTCTTAAGTCTATTTGTGTTTTTTAGTTTTTTAGAGAAATTTTGTAGACAGAAGAGAAGGTGCGCATCATATAAAAGCTCACAGAACGAAAACTTGAGCAAATCTAATCAAACTGAAATTGTAGAAGGTATTTAATAAGCTCAACAATGGATTTAGAACATATAAACATACCCGAAAGCCTCCAGTTTATGTAATTAAAAAAAATGAAGCCAGTTTGCCAGTCTATACATGAAAATCTGACAATATTCAGAATAGGATGAAACCAAGTTTGAATCCAGCTGTGAAACTTGAGCAATAGAAGAGGGAATGCCAAGTGCTGAAGATAGTGAAGAGAAACCCTCAAGAAGATAGGCGTTTCTTCAACCAGCAAGTGCGCCCTAGCTCAAATAGCCACGCCTTTCAAGCAAAAAGTCCAGAAACACATCTTAGAAGGTGCGCCCAAGTAGCTATGATGCCTGCCATGAAGAAGGAAGAACACCATCCATTCAAACCCTCTGTTTCTGATGAAGAACACTTACAAAAAATCTGTTAAAGCACTGCAGAACTTCTGAATGAAGCTCTCTCAATTTGCACCAATTCAGCTGATCTCTCACAGCCTCACAAGTGCTCACACTGAAGAGATTTCGTTCTCCAATGGTGGATTGCTGCAAACCTGATCACAGGATGAAAGCAAAGGGAAAACCTCCAAGGCAAAGTTGAAATATTCAAAATAGATGAGTTTCTCACTGCCCTCAACCCTTATATAGCAAAGGAGGTGAAAACTCAAGGAGGCCGTACATTTTAGGGTTTTAGATCATTTAAATTTTTGGAAATAAACTCAAGTCACTTTCCATAGTTCTAACTTTGATTTTTGGCGCCTCCTTTAAGTGATTAAAAGATATAACTTAAAATATTCACTTTAGACTTTATTTAAGTGATATAAGAATTATAAAGTCAATTTGACTTTATAAAAAGACTTTAAGTTAAAATATAACTTAAATCACTTAAGTAAGCCTATCTCCCTCAATTCTCAACAGAATTCAGTGCCGTCAGAAGCAAAGAAACTCCTGTACTGCCAAGGCCTGCAATGAGCCTATCCACGATCTCAGAAAATGAAATCGACCGAACTCTCCAGAAGGTACCACTGACCCTCTAACCAATCCAGTTAGCCCACAAGAATCTGAGAAATAGGCTAACCACCATCAAACATGATCATGCCGAAAAAGGGGACATTACAAATCAGCAGATGAGGATGTGAAAGATTTTCACAATGTTGTCTTCCAACAAGGTAATGCCATGGACATTGAGGAAAAAGAACCACAAGTTGCTTCTACAAGTGAGGTATATAAAAGACCTTATGTTGGTTCTATAGAAATTGAATTTGATAAGGCTTGTGGGAAGGAGACAAATATTTTTGAGGATACTGAGTTAGTTTATAATGCTGCCCCATCATTCTTAGATGAAAGTTGCAAGACATCAACTAATGGGACAATTGAATTTAATGATATAGAAATTGAATTTGATAAGGCTTGTGGGAAGGAGACAAATATTTTTGAGGATACTGAGTTAGTTTGTAACGCTGCCCCATCATTCTTACATGAAAGTTGCAAGACATCAACTAATTGGACAATTCAATTTAATGATGATATGGTGCCTTCAAACAAAAACAAATCAGAAAAAGTAGTGTGTGGCAATCCAAGTCATCTTAATGAACTTGATTAAAGACCTCTTGCATTGCAAGACTTGAAAGTCCAGCTTGTAGAAAACAGTTTGGTGGTATCAAAAGAAAGGGAACAAGAAGTAGAATTTCAGTTAGCTGCTGCAAATCAGAAAATGGAGCAAGAAAAAGAAGAAAGAGCTATGCAAATCAAACAAGTAATAGATGAGGTTGATGAGCTCTATATTGATTTTGATTTAGAACAAACTTCCAAGTTGGCAAATGTAGAGTTGGATCAACAAGATGATCAATTGGATTAAGTGAACATAAACTCATTTCAGTTTATAGACAACCCTCTTTCTGAGTGGGATGCATATTTAACTTTTGATAATCCACTTTTTATGTTGGAGGATGAATCAGTTTCTAATTTTGGTGATAAGGATGATGAATACAAGATATGGAACCCACATCAAGAAACTGAATTCTTGAATTTTGAGGATCATTTTTCAAATGAAGGTACAGGTTGCAGCCATGATACAACAGATATAACAGGTAATGAAGACAATTTCCAGCTTGATACACTTCATGAATCAGCAGTTATTGAGGAGCTTTCGATATTGGAAGAAGGTATGCATGAAACTTATTATGACATCATTGAAAATGATGAAGAATATGTGAATTTTATGTGTATTAACAACAGTCTAGTATCTTGGTATGAGCCTCATACACTATTTGGACCTGTTAATAATGTTGAACATCTTGAATTGGATGGAGACTTGCATGAGATACACAATGTTACTAACGGAAGAATTGAATTAGATAATGAAATTTCAGATATGGATTTCATAGAGGCATCTTGGTTGGAAATGTTTCATGATGCTGATTTCAGTTCATGCGGGTATCTCAGTATGAGTGTTGATGATTTTCCTTGGGGGTTGCTAGAGAGTGGGGCACAAAGTGTGCATGATGAGCCATTAGTTTTTATCAGAGTAGCACAGTGGCAACCTGATGGTCGCTTCAAAAGACTGATTTGGGATCCTGGTATTCAGTTTGGCTTGCAGGAGTTGATTGCTTGAAGGTAAGCAATCTTCGGGATGGGAGGAATTGTAATGTCCCGTTTTTTATTACATGGAGAAATATAATATTATTTTAATTATTTAATATTTCCCTCCAAATGTTAATCCAAAAGGAAATATTATTAATTAGATAATATTATATTTAAGTGACTTATTTAATTGCAAACTGAAAATTAAGTCACAATTGAAAATTATAAAACGAAAAGAAATTGAAAAGTCAAGCACGCAGAAGACCAATGGTCAAGGAGGAAAGAATTAAAGTCCTCAGGGAGTTCATTGTAGAATGCATGGTTGATTGGAGTTTGGAGAGCTTGGCTCTTTTTTTTAACTTGAGGACGAAAATCTTCAAGTTCCAGAATTGGACGGAAACCCAATTCTTGATTAGTGGAATCACCCTAGTTTTGCAGTTGGTTTTAATGATTAGAGATTGTGAAATTTGTGTGCCTTCTAAGAAGACAAATTTCACTAATTTCGGGATGCTGTTAAGAGTAGGAATTTGCAAGTTATCTCCCGGTTTGAAGAATTTATCAATTTAATCAGTTTTTAGGAGCAAATGCATAAAGAGTTAAAGACAATATTCAAGCTATTGTATGACTGGAGGTGGTTATTTTGGTATCTGTCTGGTGGGAGGCCGAATGAGAATGTTCTGCTTGGATTTATTTACATTTACAATTGCCATTTCTTAAGGGATTCATTTTCAGCATCAGATGGTGAAAGTTCAATTCAATCATTGAGGTATAGTAATTTGAAGGGGCTACTATTTAGAGTTCTAAAGAAGCCGATTTATTGGTGAATATCATTCGGGATGCATAGCCGTGGAAAAGAAAGACGAATATTGAAGGCGTCGCTTCATATTTTAAAGGAGACTGTAATCTCTACACAAGTAATGAAAATCACGGCTTGAATCATAAATTTACGACGGATTAGCTAGGTATCCTAAAGTGTGCAAGACTTAGAAAATATACCCTGTAATTATCAAAGCTATCGATTGTGAAGTTCCAAGCCAATAAAAAAGCACGAGTTTTCATTCAGCGAATAGCTCCAGCAGGTGGTTCAAGAAAGTTGAGAAATACAAGAGACGGGAGAAGCCAAGTATTATAAAGGTGCCGTTACATCTTTGAAAGAAGCCATTTCTTAAAAATAATAATGTATGTTCGGAGTTGAGTGTTAGAGGTTTTACTCTAACTCCTTGTGGCTTTGGAAGAATATATTTATATTTATGCTGTTAAAAACTCTTGCATTGTAAAGCTGGTTTAGTAGTACTAACAATTGTTTTAATTATTGCTGCAATTTAAATGTTTGTATATACTCCCATTGAAGAAGTGGTTGAGTTAAATAATTTACTTTTAGCACTTGTTTAAATTCCCCCCCCTGAATAAGTGGCAAAGCAGATTCATGGTCGGCTTGCCGCCTATTAATATTTGTAATTAGTTTGCTCCCGCTGAATAAGTGGTCGAGCTTATGGTCGGTTATCCACCTACTCTTGTATTTACTTTCATTTCATGGTCGGCTAGCCGCTTAGCAGCTTTGTAATTCATTTCCAATTGCTAATGATCCCTGACATCGTATGCTCTCACCTCGCCCACATTGGGATCTTGGTGATCAAAAGGTGAAGGGTTACTTTCCAAGCTGGTTATTATTTGGAGCTAACACTAACAATGATGTTTGGTGCTGATTAAAATCGAAAAAATTAAGGGGGAATATTACAGTGGTATGAGAGCCTGTTCTCCTGCCATCCTGTGAGTTCAACGCTTTAGTTGTCAGAAGTGTGACAGTGAAAACATGTACTACACCTGAGGGTAGAATTGAGTTCAGTTTCAGCCTCAAGAATTTCCTGAAGTTGACACTTTTTCCAGAGGTTTGAGAAACCGTGTTTGCCAGTTTAGTCATGGCTTCTAATGAAGAGAAAAGTTTGGCAAGGTCACTTTACATTGCGGGTGAAAGGCTCTCAATGAAGAATGTCAATCAATGGAAGAAGCAGGCGTTTTTCATACGTTGGAACAGTGTTTGAGCCAGGTGAATCAATCACCCTCTGAAACGATTAAAAAAGCATTAATACCTGCAATCATTTCTATGAATCAACCTTATTGGTTGATGCATCCTGATGAAGAAATTAATTTGTTGATCACTTCTTGCCTTAGTGAAGTAATGAGAATCTTGGCAGCTTTGATGCCTTATGATGATGACACTATGAGGAGAGTGCTTCATATGATTGTTGAAAGTTTCCAGGATCTTTATGAAACAAGTAGCAGTCTTTTCCCAAGAAGAGCTGATGTATTAAAGACATTCTCAAAGCTCAGAACAAGTATATTGTTAATAGACTTGGATATGCAAAATCAAATATATCATTTGTTCCATTACCTCTTCAATTCAACTTGGAGTGAACAAGAGGAGGATATATTTGCAGCTGTTAGAGATATCCTTGTTCTGACTGTTAATGAGATTGAAGTCATTCACCAAAATGTCTAATCTCTTCTTCTGGATGCATATGAACAAGAAGAGAAGATTTCTCCTATTGCTGATATATTGATCAAAGGATTGTTTCATCAATGTGAAGAAAAGTTGAAACCTCTTGTGATTAAGGCAGTTCAAAATAACGAGGAGAATTCTTATGCCGAAGAGAGGAATGAAATCTGGTTTCCTATTGATTCCATAGCAAAATCTCAGGGGGTATCTACGAATATGCATTTGTCGATGCATTCTACAAAAGAGTGCAATGAAACAACATCTACTTTGGAGACACAAGAAGTGTCCATGCATTCTACAGAGGAATGCAATGAGACAACATCAATTTCAAAGTTGCATGAAGAATTCAAGCATTCTATAGAAGAATGTAATGTGGCAACAATAGTTTTGGAGTCTCACGAGGTATCCATGTTTCCCACAGAGGACAGCAGTGCGTCAACATTTGCTAAGTAGACTCAAAATGAAATTTCAAGAGCTGAACCTATAGGAACTGAAAATATGTCTTTAGTTAATGATATCCTATCAGCTGACGAATTTCTTCTACATCTTCGTAATTCAGGAGGATTCTGGTTAGAACAAGAAGAAAAAGCTGAGAAGGTAAAAGTGGAAAATTCGTCCTTCACAAATGTTGAATCATGCATTGAGGACAACATAGAGGAAGTTGCTTCTAGTGATCACAAAACAAAATTCTCTTCGCTTGAAGCCAAGTTGAGGCAGAAAGTTAATGAATTGGAAGGTACCATGGATGAAATGATGAAAAGTGTACATCAGATGCGTGACAATTTGAGGAGTACAGCTGAAAGGATTTTTGAAATCTTTATACATCATAGCAGCACTACATCTCAACCAGATCGTGAAGATTGCAGTCAAAGTTCACTAACTACTGAAAGGGAAATTCAAGTCTTGTTCAAACTTGATGATATTCATCGGCAAGTGGAAAATCTGATTTATAATGTGCCAAAAAATCTAGATATATGCTGCATTCCTATTGCTGATATGAAGTCAATTAAAATATGCCTTGCAAGAGTTCAAATCCAGTTTTTTGCACATCTTTCGTGATAAAGACAAAGTTGCTAAAATTGTTGAAAAAGCATTGGAATGGAATGAGCAAACTAAGGCCAAACTGCAAGAAGTACATGAGGCTTTAATAGAAGCAAAAAATCAAATTTCTGCTGTTCAATTTTCATGGGAGCAAGAAAACAAAGGGAGAGCTAAAGAGATTCAGAAAGTTCTTGATGAGCTTGATCTCATACAAGAAACATTTGATTTGAAACGCTGTCCTGAAAGAACGGAGCATCCAAATTCACATCAACAAGTTTTCCAGGCCTTTGATAATCCTTTGTATGTAGTAGGTGCTAGTGAGCTTTATGAAAATCCTTTCTTTGAGAATGATGAGGGAAGTTCTTCAGAAACTATTGAAGAAAGGAGAAACTCCAACACATCTTCTAGCAGTGGAGAATTGATACATGAGATGCATAAAGATGAACCTACTACTGCTCCTAGTTCATCCATTTTGTAAGGAATGGAAAAACAAAAATTTAGAAGGGATGAAGATATTCTTCTTGATCAACAACAAAGAGTAGACTGGCGTTTTGATGAGGAATTCATTAACTATTTGATGCGAATGCTTGTAAGGTTTCTTTCAAAAATTATTCTTGCACCGTCTTCTCTCAGAATAATTGAGTTCATAATTTAATTTGATGAGGGATTCATGGAATCTTTTCGGCAATTCATGTCTCATGATTCTGGATTCAATTTCTTCAACTAATTCAGATTTGTTGAATACTTCTTGCAGTTTCAAGAAGTGACGATTTAGATGGAACGAGTGGATCAGAGGGTCCAAGTAAGAGTAGTTCTCCGTCTGAGAAATGGTTCTTCGATGCTGATGATTTGGGATCCTAGCATTATTAAGCAATTAGAAAAAAATGAAAATTTTAAGGAGGAATCAACACAAGGTACTCAGAAAGGTGTTATGATCATTTACCAGAGTATTGGAGATTGTTTTCAGTTAAGCATTTTAATTTGGGATCCTAGACACATTATTAAGAAGGTATGTTGGAGTGATAAGTGCCAAAGTTTCAGTACCAGAGGTGCTGCTACCTTCTTTATCAGCATTTGGATGGTAATTTCTGATTAAAAAATGGTGGTTTGGAAAGGTAATGTGATTGAAAGTTGTTTTATAGTGGCGATGGGATCTTCGATAAGGGTGCCACCAACCTTGTTCATGAGCAGTTATGCCTATCTTATTGAAGGTTTCTTATGTAACAGCTGTTGCTTACTTTCTGGGATGCTGATTTTCCATAAATTAGATCTCAAGATGACTAAATCAGACCTGATTGGTAGTTGGTGTATTCATTTTCAGACCTTCCAGTATCCTATTAGGACTGTTTTTGGGCCTCAAATGAGAAAGGGAACGATTCAGAGCAGCCAAAACTCGTGTATGAGATGTTCTCCAACGTTAACCAATGGTCTTCTTTGCATTTTCTCCTATACTAATGTTTGGGGCAGCGAGCTTTTGACTTATTTGGTTCACTAGTTTGAGACTCTTGAAGGAGTCTTCTCAGTTATATTAGTTTGTTTCAAAGGAGGCATTATATATCCTTATGGAATTTTGAGGATGTGATTGTGGAACTTTTGCAAAGAGTTGCTTTCCTCTTTGCAAGAAGTGATGGAAGAATCACATATGTTGTTGTGACTTTGTCTGACGCTATGAGGAGTTATGTTGAGGAGCATGTTTTTAAATTGAGTAGATTGTCTTTCTTATTGCTCGAGAATGTGTTAGACATTGGCATTGCAAATTTTGACTCCTTAGAGTTTTTAGGACAGGAGATGCTACAGGATTTTGATTTCAGTTCTTTCAGGATTGTCAGTTTGTGTCTCAACAAGATTAGTGCAGATTTTGAATGCTGGTTACTATTGTGTGACTAGAGTGGTGCAACATCGGCATGGTGGGTCTTCTCTGAGATGGATATGTGACCCTAGGATCCTACTTGGCATAGTATGGATCAATCTTTTCTTTGGAAGAGTGGTGGTATTGCTTGAGGACAAGCAATTTTGGGAACGGTGGACTGTAATGTCCCAAATTTAGCCCTGCATTGTTCAGTTGGAATTAGCCTAATTCTGGAATCCCATGGGCCAATCAGTTGAGGAAATTAGGGTTTCCACTTTTATAGGAGGTTTTGAAGGTTTGCATGTGAGAGTTTTTGATGCTTGTCCAGTGGAGCTTTTTGGGTTTTTGGAGAGCTTCAGGAAAGGTAACATGCATGTTGAGAAAATGACATGCATTTCTCTCCGGTTTCTTGCATGCAGGAAAGTTTTTTGGGTTTTTTTTGGGTTTTCAGAGATCTCCATGGTGGTGTGACATGCATTTGAATACGCCAACCTTTCCAGGAACTTACTATTTATAGTAAGTCATGTTTTCTGCTCAATTTGGTTCTCTGTTGAGTTTGAAGTGAACTTACTATTTTTATTAAGTCTATTTTTGGCAGTGGCATTATTAGCAACTCAACTCAGATCATCATGCTATTTTTGGCAGTTCGGTAGAATCAGTTTTGGGCAATGGCTTCTATCTCTCCTTTGGATCGAGTTTCAACACTTAGTCAATTTTATGTTTTGAGTTTGTACCCCTTGCCTAGGCGATGACTTCAAAGTTGTTTTAAAGTTGGGGCCATAAAGTGGACGCTTTATTAATGCATTTAATGTTTTATTGATGTTTTAATATTTCCTCAAAAGTGGGACGACTTGGTAAAGAGCATAAAGAATTTTAAATATTTTAAAAATGCATTTGAGGTGGACGTCCTTTGGAGAAGTTGAAGAGCTTTCTTGGTTGGAGTTACAGGTTGCTTCAATCGCCCAATGTTGCCTATATATTGATGCTTTGCTAAGTGTTGAGGATTTTTTGGAAAATTTCATAATGTTATGTTGCTGAACTGAGTTCAGACTTTGCTACGAGGATTGCATACGACTAGCCTTTTTGCCATTCTTCGGGCCTGAAACTATGGCTTCCTAGATGGTGACTGAAGACCATGCTTCACATAGAGGTGCAGATAGAGCTTAATTTTGTTGGTGATAGCAGATTGCTGTTGTATAATTTGTTATTTTCTGATTATTATAGGAAAATTGCTGGTTTATAATCTGTTTATATTATTGTTGGAAGTGCTAGTTGAAGCACATTTCTGTTCGTGGCTTCATCAGCATATTTTATTTGGTTTTGGGTATTGGTACCAACTGTTCTACTATTTGGGGCGCCTCATCTCACCAATTTGTAGATTTTAATTCTGAGTTTCTGATTTTTGGGAAGAGGTTGACCTCCTCTTGAGGCCGTACCATTTGGCTGGAGTGCATTGGAATTCATGCCACTGAATAGTTGCGAATTTACAGGTGTCTTTTTGCTGCAATTTGGACGCCTAGTTCATAGCCTTCTTCCGCTTTCAGTTTCACATCAATTGGACTCCGTTTGGCGAAGATATGAGCATAATGGTGAATTCTTATCTTGCTGGTCTAATTTTCTGTATTTATTGTTTCTGATCAGACTTGTCTATTTTCTGATATACTGCTGATTTGAGCTCCAATTCTATATCATTCTCATATTGTATTAGTTAGAGGTTTTACTCTAACTCCTTGTGGCTTTGGAAGAATATCTTTATATTTATGCAGCTGAAAACTCTTGCATTGTAAAGCTGGTTTAGTAGTACTAATGGCTGTTTTAATTATTGTTGCAATTTAAATGTTTGTAAATACTCCCACTGAAAAAGTGGTTGAGTTAAATAATTTACTTTAAGCACTTGTTTAAATTCCCCCCTCTGAATAAGTGGCAGAGTGGATACATGGTCGCCTTGCCACCTATTAATATTTGTAATTAGTTTGCTCCCACTGAATAAGTGGTCAAGCTTATGGTTGGTTATTCGCCTACTCTTGTATTTACTTTCATTTCATGGTCGGCTAGCTGCCTAGCAGTTTTGTAATTCATTTCTAGTTGCTAACGATCCCCGACACCGTATGCTCTCACCTCGCCCACATTGGGATCTTAGTGATCAAAAGATCTTGGTGATCAAAAGGTGAAGGGTTACTTTCCAAGCTAGTTATTATTTGAAGCTAACACTAACAGTGGTGTTTGGTGCTGATTAAAATCGAAAAAATTAAGGGGGAATATTACAATAAAGTCAAAGTTGACTTTGGGCACCAACTTTCCCAGACTTAAACTTTTTTGAAATTTTTCATTTCTTAACCTTCGAAAGTGTCACCGAAGCCTCTGTTTGATTGCTGTTTCTGAATGACTGACAGATCCTGTAGATTGGCTGACAGTCTCGTTGAAGAGTAGGATCAAAACTGAAAAGGAACTTCTTGAGGTTGCAAACCCTAATTTTGACTTCTGGATCATCAAAACTCTGGGTGCCCCTGGCCAACAGGGGCGCTTTTGCTCATTAGACTTAGAAAATTTTCAAGGATTTTCACCATCTCAAACTTGATTTTCACCTCCCTTCAGTTTGCATTTCTTGGCACTTGACAAATCTCTTGAGTTGGCTAACAGGTTTGCGGAGCTGGATCAAAACTAAACATGATCTTCTACAGAGCACAAACCCTAAAAACTGCATCTGGCATGTTAAAATCTTAGGCGCCCCTGGCTAGCAGGGGCGCTTTTATTACTAGACAACCATTTTTTTAACTTTCTAATTTTGTCCTTCATGCTTCGTTCTTCATTCAATTTGTAGCTGCCGGCTACTGACAATTCTTTTGATCAGGCTGAGATATTCAATGGAAAACTTGAAGAATTCTGAACAGGATGAATATTTTAGCAAACCCTAGCAACTGCATTTGAGGGCTCAAAACCCTAGGTGCCCCTGGCCAACAAGGGCGCTTTTGTGCTCTGAATTTGCAATTTGACTTTGACTTCCATGACTAAATCCTTCTATTTGACCCTTGATTCCGACATTTTTGCAACTCTGATTAATCTATTGACAGATTTGTTGCGAAGCCTAATCAAGTCTGAGACAAACATCTTAGATGTCATTTGCTTAAAAAGTTACATTTGGTGCCTCAAAAGTTTGGGCGCCCTTGGCCAGCAGGGGCGCTTTTCCCCATCAACGTTAGTCAAATTTTGACTAACTTCATTTTCCTTTGTCTTCCCCCGTTCTTCATTTGATCTTCAAATTTAGGCATTAGATAGTTCTCCTGAACTGGCTGGCAGGTTCATCGCGAAGCTGGAAAAATTCTAGAGAGGACTTCTTAGAAGTGACAAATCCCGAAAAGTTGATCTGTGCCTTTGAAACCTTGGGCACCCCTGGCTAGCAGGGGTGCTTTTATGCTCCAGATTTAGAAAATTTTCAAACATTTTCACCTTTCAAAAATCCCCTCCATCGCGAAGCATCTTTCTCCATAGAATCTTCTGTGATGCGTTTGAGGCTTAAATTTCGACACTTGGTATATGGCCATCTGCCATTGTTGACCTCAGAGGTCCTAACTTTTTCTCCTGGAAAAGTGAAATAGACTCACCAAAGCAAAACTGACTTTTTTCTTGACTTTGACTTGACCAATGTGAACGCGAAGTGAAATAAGCCAATCAAAATTATTTTCACTCAATTCTGGAAAGATCCTATTTTTAGGGTTTTCCCTAAAAACGGGTGCCCAAAAACCCTAATTTTCAAAATTTTCCAGTATCTTTGTTGGGTGAAAATTATGTAATCAACTTTCGACGATTACACAACTTGGACTTCAGCCACAACTATGTGAGATGTGAATCTATCCTCTCGGAAAGGGGAGGCGCCCTTCTTACTGCTAAGAGAACAATAGTAAATCACACAAGTAATTACAAAATGTACACGAAATTCACGGAGTGGGGGGGGTGTGTTACATTCATCCTTCTCTCTTTTTTCAGAGAAGATGTTTACAATGCTTCACTTGTTGGAAGTTCAGAATTCTTGATAACTTGAAACGAACAACTAGCAGTAATGCCAATATCTCTATCTCGTCAAAGCGAAGCGTGAGAGATACAGTAATTAACAACAAACAAATAGAATTAAAAAGGAAAGCTACTTGAAGGCACAAGAGTCGTTCGGCGCTTTATCAATGTTGGATGCATAAGCGTGCGGATTTGCTTTCGTTAGAAGCACAAAGTCTTCTTAGACGCAACAATTCTTCCGAGCGGCATGTGAGCGATTACAAGCACAAAGTCTTGTAGATCATCCAACAAAAGTATCAATGAGCACGAGCGATTACAAGCACAAAGTCTTGTAGATCCTTCGACAAAGTATCCAAGAGTATGAATAATTATAAGCACAAAGTCTTATAGATTATCCAACAAGAACATGCAAGAGTATAAATGATTATAAGCGCAAAGTCTTATAGATCACTCAACCAATGATAAACAAAATAACAATGCAATCTAAATAATAGATGTAAAACAAAGTTTACATCAACCATAGAATCTTCGGATTCTCTCCCGAACTGATACTCCTGAAATCAAATCAACTTACAAAGTATTGAATCAGCATGAAAGTAAAGCTGTAATCCTTTTCTTTATTGATTGAATCTCATTCTAAAGTATGAGCGCCAAAGTTTCACAAGTTTACCTTACAAAGGGCAACGCCGTTGCAAAATACTAAAAGATAAATTTACAATGAAAATCCCTCACATTATATATAAAAAGGGATGAGCAAAATTAGGAAATTAATTGAGGAAATTAAGGAAAGTTAGGTGAGCGATTTTAGGAGATCCCACCTAACTTTGACCAAAGTCAAAGTGTAATTTGTTTCAAAAATATTACATCTTTGGACTTGAATTAATTACAATTTACAAGGACGTTAGAAAATGTCAATATTTACAAGATGTAAAGGGATGCAGAATATCTAACAACTGGAGAGCGAAGCTTCTTCATGTTTCTTTGCTTGAAGTGTGAGTCTTCATGCTTCTTCACGGTCCTCACATGAAATTTTTATTGAGGAAGAACCAAGATCAAAGGACATCACCTTGGCGGGATCACTTGGCGAGATTTGGAAGCTGCAAAAGGTGGTGAATCAGCAGTTAGCGAAAAATAGCATTGGGAAGTGTGAAGCCGAGAAACAATGTTGAGCAAGCGTGAAATGGAGGATGATGCACGGAAAATGATGCACGAAGTGGAAAAAACAAGGTTTGGAGCAAAACTGGGAAAAATGGAAGTGTTTTAAGAAAAAACTGGGAAAAGTGTAAGGGTGCTAAAATTCAGCTCCATTGCACAAAAATGACTAAGTCTGGAAGAAAAGTGCAAAGGTGCGAAAATTCAGCACCATTGCACAAAAAATGACTAAGTCAGGAAAAAGATTGTGAAAAGTGTAAGGGCGCTAAAATTCAGCGCCCTTACATTTTTGGAGATTTCAGTCTTTGATGCAGGGGCGCTAAATTTTAGCGCCCTTGCACGTTTCAGAGTTAGAATTTATTCTGGCATTTTCAACATGTCATGGCGCTAAATTTTGGCGCTTCAGCATCTTGAGCACATTTTTGGTAAAACAAATGTAGGGATGAATGGAAATGGCACTCTGAGTTGGCAAAGTTTGTCTGCATGGAGTTGCCATTGAAATTGGAGAATAAAGAGAAAGCAAGGGTAACAACTTACAAAGATGAAATGCGAAAAACGCTAGAGAAGAACTTCGAATTCCCAAAACACGTGATTGCAGCTTGAGAAGAACTCGCCTAGCAAGAAGAAAAGAAGAACAAAGACCATAAACAATGAAAATGGCAAACAAAGACACTTTTAAGTGAAAAGGAAAATCAAAAACCTAACTCAAGTCGAGCAATAAATTTAGGCACGAAAAGTGGCACGATTGACGAAAAACACGAAAAAGATGAAGAAACGCGCCAGGGCCAGAAAAAGTTTAAGTGTCAGGAAAAAGTGTAATGGCGCTAAAATTTAGAGCTATTACATTTTGGAAAAAGTCACTTCATGTAGGGGCGCTAAATTTTAGCGCCCTTGCATTTTCCAGACTTAGCCAATTTTTGGCTTCAGGGCAGGAGCGCACTTTTGATTATACTTGCATTTTTCATAGTCGCTAAGAGCGAGCAGTGAGACTTAGCGAAGGGCTTCGTTTGAGAAGGTGTTGCATAGAAATGAACATGGGGAATACTTTCGAATTAGGCTGATGAGACTTGGGAACGCATTTCGAGGTGGCTTGAAAATCACCTCGTTAGGCGTGCTTGAACTTCACGAATCCTAGGAAACAGACAAGTTTCGTAGGGGGGTTATCCGTGAATCGAGCGCTGCTAGATTCCATGATAACAATCTTTGGATAGTAAACCCACAAAAGCCCATGCTTCATTTGACCTAAAACTGACTTTTAACGACAATTTTACAAGATTTAGACCATTTTATCAAAATGCCTTATTGAAGGAAATTTTTTATTGTGGGTACAACCCATTGATGATCTTTTATTATATGTTTGAACATTGAAAGGAAATTTGAGGCACAAAAGTGAAGGATAGAGTTTCTAGGGCATGTTTTGATGAAACAAAGGCTCCTAAGGGAAAGTTTAGGTCAAGAAAAGGAAATTAGTTCATCTAAGGAAGAGGAAGCTATATCAAAGGGCTGAAGTTAAATGAATCCAAGAAGCTTGGGCATGGATAGAAAGGGTCCAATGTCATGTTGCAAGTCAAAAATCACTCTAAGGAAAAAGTGCATGCACTTTTCAATGTCAACAAATAAATAGATCACTCGAATAATTCAAAAGGCACTTTTTCATTGAAATGGCAAAACTCAGCATCAAATTAGAACAAAAAACAAATTCACTTGCAAAGCAAATGCCAGTGAAGAAATAGAAAGAAGAAATGCATTTCTTGACACTTAAGTGATTAGGTGCATGCTGAGCAACTTAAATGTCAAAATGTCATCAAGAAAACACATAAAAGTAACTGTCTATCTCTCTTGGGTGCCAAAAACACCTTAAGTGACAAAACTAAAAGTGAAAATAGACCAAAATGTGGCACTCAACACCTTGGGTATGCACTAAGTAACAAAATGTCGCTTGTGAAACATAAAAAAAGTAATATTCAACACCTTGGGTGCATGCCTAGTGACTTAAGCAAATAAATGCTACTTGTGAAACATAACAAAAAATGTCACAAGTCTCCTAGGTGTGCTCGTGATGACTCAAATGACAAAATTCAAAGTGAAAATATGTCAAAAGTGCACAAGTGATTCTAGGTATCCCCAAGGAGGACTAAGTGTCAAAATGTTGGTTGTAAGCTAGACCAAAAGTGTGCTTATGCTCACTAGTGTGTCACTAAGCCTCTTGGTGTCAAGTTGTCAACATGCATTTTCAAGTTGCTTTGGAGTGTCAATGTTATCAGTTTAAGCTTTAGAATCTGCTGGACGCATTTTCTGCCACATACATCTTTTATGTTTACAAACATGATCTTATTTAGGATTGCAGATGCATACAGTGGTTTGTTGCTGATGAATTAGGTATTGGGGTTGATTGATGGTTAGGTATTATAAATTCTAAAGACTTTGGGCATCTGACTTCCATAACCTTCTCATCCGATCCATAATCCCCTTTTCTCAAAACTTTAAATATTGTCCAAGGGGTTGAGCTTAATTGGTTAAAGAATTGAGTTCTCATTGTGGAGACCCAAGTTCAAATCCCAAAGGGACATCTAACATGCAATTCTAAGTTGTGACTCTTGGTCTTCCATATTTTGCTTCTAGTGTGGAGGTGGTTTCTAAATAAGTGGATTTCTAAGTTGTGACTATTGGTCTTTCATAGGTAGTTTCTAGTGTGGTTGTTCAAAAGGAGCTAGTATTAGTCTCATTGTTGTGCTCACAATAGATTGTATTGGTCTCATGTTGATGCTTGTATGAGCAGAATATTTGTATGATTAGCAATATTGATTTTTTTATTTTTTTAAATATTCTCACTGGCATAACATTCTGTAGTTATATTTCATCCATCCTTGCATAAATTTGTGTAGTTATATCTACATCATGTCCCCATTTTTTGTTAAACATGTCGAGTTAAATAAGATTGGCCTATCGGGGAGACCCTGAAATTTGTGAAGTGGATTAGAGAATTAGTTTGGGCTTAGCTCAACTTGACGAGGCGGTGTGATCAATTGGCTTCGTTTGGAAACCGATGGAGGTTTCTTTAGAGTTGCTATTTTTAGCGGAGTTCTGGCTGACGTAGGACCCTGCTATTTTAGCAATATGACTTTGGCGAATTTAGAATCCGCCCGGTGTTAAATGCGACCGAGGCAGAGCGATAATGTCGGATGAGAGCGAGAAATATTAATATTTAATTGTATTAATTAAATGTGAGTATTGATAGTTATAATATAAAAGTTATAATATTAATTATAGCAAGTGATTTGCCTTGAGGGGGTGCGCCCATCATCAGAAAGGGGCCAGTTTGAGAATTAATTTATTATGAAATATCTGGCTGAAGACTATGGGAATATTAAATGAATTAAAAGTTGAATATTTAAAAATTCCCTATCTTTAAGGAAATCGCACTTTTGTGCCATAAAGGGGTTTTGCATTGGTTTTGGAGCCATTATGACATTCATGAATTAAAAATTGATCAGTCTTGCCAGAGAACGGAGACCTTAGGGTTTGAGTTCGAAATTCGTCGGAGAACGAGCCATCTCCGTCGAAGCAGTTCAGAGGATGTGAAATAACATCTGATTTATTGCCAGTTGAGAAATTTCTTCATCCAGAAGAAATTACAGAGCTTACAGATATCATTCATCGTCGGAGTTTCACAGAAGTTTCTTCATCAGGGTTTCAGAGAGGGTATCCATTCAGAAGACATTTATTTCATTTAGGCGTCCAAATTCAGGAGATCTGGAGAGTTTGAAGGAGCCGTACAAATTATTAATTCTTTGTTTCAATGGGTACAAAGCTGATCTTTATCTGGTAGGTACCATCGGCAAAGAAGCGTGTTTTATGAGGAACAAATGCGCCTTTCATTCTTGATACCTTCACCATTCAAAGTCCCGCAGTCCGGAGGTTTTATTGTAGCCAGAAGCCCGAGGAGAGGAAAGGGGATTTTGTTACGCTTGTGCAATTCACCGGCTTATTCATTCTTTGTTTCGTCGAGTTTTGAATATTTATTGCCTTTTGCTTTGCATGTGATAAGATCTTCATTGTAATAGTTGCAAAAGAATAATATAGGCCAGCCCGATCTTTGTGCTAGGGTTTGATATTTCACGGAGTTAAAAATTTTTATTTGAATTTATTATTCCTTCCTAGGCGAATCGCATTTTACCATATTCATGCAAAAACCCTAGAAACGTCAAAAAACCAAAATATTCAGAAAAAACAAACAAAAACATCGGATACAGAGGAAACGGGGAAACTGGGGTTTCTACAGTGGTATCAGAGCTAAATCCTGCCATCCTGAGGGTTTAGCCATCACATGCAGCCAGAGGAATTTGATCCATACAGGTATTATATATGCAGACGTGCTCTGATTGACAGGCACCAGAATTTGAGCAGGCAGCCGGAAAACATGGCTGATAGGAATGACAGGTCTGATAGAACAGTTAATCTGAGAACAGAGAATCCACATAACCACAGAGGTCAGAACGGTGCGGAGGTTTTGCATGCACTTAGAGGTCTTCGTGCAGGTCAACGTCAGTCTAATGGTGTATTACAGCAGTTGGCAGTTGCACTTCAGAGACTGGGTACTCCGAGGAGATCGTCACCACATCGTGACGATGACAGGAGTGTTTCAGGTTCACGGAGAGCTCCTAGGACAGTGTCACGGACAGCAGATAGGCCTACTAGGCCCACTTTCATGAGACAGGAGCCCGATGAGGCTATATCAGGTGAGAGGCATGAGGGTTTGTTCGCTGATACATTTAGGACAGCGTACGACGAGTGGCAGTTAGGACCACCTGAGATCAGCGGAAGGATTACTATTGACAGAACACCACAAAACACAGAAAGAGAAGTAAATAGCATGTTCCAGGAGTATAGCATTCTACCGCAGAAAATTAAAAAGGAACTTCCTTTCTTGAGTTTCATGGATTTGCACCCGAGTCTTTGTCATAAGACAGAGTTTGCAAGAAAGGAATATCTCACTATAGCTCGTGAGTTGTTTACACCTGGGAGGGATAGAGAATCTACACATAAGGATGATACTACTCTTCGTCAAAATGATTTGATATCTTCAGTCCCCTATGAAGGAGGCAGAAATTTATGTGATGAATTTGATAGAAGTGCTGATCTGATTCGAGAACACACTAGCACAGCCTTGGGGAATGATTTACCTACATCGTCCTTGCAAGAGGTGGCCCAAGAAATTTCTACCATGGAGGCTACTTCTGATTTTTATGACAGCGATGATGAAACTTCGCGTGAGCATGAGCCAGCACCTGTTTCACAGATGCAAAGTAACCCTATTGAGTTGTCAAGTGAAAAGACTCAAGAGTTGGGTACTACAGATGCAATTGGTGTTGATACTTTATATCATGGTGAGTCTGATTTTCCGGATCAGACCTTTGAAAACCAGCTAGAGGATTCATATGTTGATATGGAATCCCAGGATCATGCGTTGGATGGGCATGTAGTTACTTTTGGAGTAGAAGCGTGTGAAGATACTGTCATACCAGCAACTTCTACCGTACCAGTTGAGCCATTTTTTGAGGTACCGAGCAGCAGTACCTTAGATGTTGAGGTGTGCATGGGTGAAAGCACACATGATGCTGCTTATCATGAGGTGAGTGATGACGGATCAGCGTCATATCATAGTGCATATGGTGAACCGGAAATCTTGTATGGGGGTCGTAAGCTTCAGAATCCTCATCATTTGGTTGGGCAACTACAAGTGAATGACAATATGATTGCCACCGCCCTTGAGCATTTTGACGTTGCTCGTCAGATGTTGTCTGCCTATGGTTGGAGTCCTCCTTTGACAAATGAGCACAGTGATAGTGGTTTCTCCCTTGCAGTGATACATGCACTCCGAGAAGCAATTGGAACGATGAAACAAAACTACCTTAAACTACTTGCGGACAGGGATTTCCTTCTCGAGTGGGATTGCATTTGTTATGATGCATTGAAGGGAAAGGAGGAGCAGATCGATGAGCTCACTCATGAGCTTGAAGTGACTAGGGACTCATTGCATAGCACCTAGTTGGCTCTTCGAGAGTCACAGTTACAGATTGAGAGATTTACCGTGGCGTTGAGTTTGGCACAATCTTCACCATCTTTGGATATAGTTCAGTCTTCCATGGCAGCGGTTGGTGAGGAGTATACACCCATGGTTCATAGCAGTGTGGGAGATGTTGAGGATGAGGTTACATCCATCTCGGTCACAGGAGCAGTGGATACAGATAGGATGAGGGCCCTAGATGAGAGTTGCAGTGAGCCACGCGTTGCACCAGGTTCTCCTGAGATTAGTCCCGTGATAGGTGATGCAGGGCATTTCATTGTTAGTTCCTGTGACGTGGTTGTGGATTCACTAGAGAGTTGTGTGACAACCCTCGATACTTGCCCATCTTCACAGCAGATATTCAGAGTCTCATCCAGTTGGGAGATTGGTACTTATGATGATTTGTTTCCCTCTCCTGGAAGCAAATCAATCTTTTCATCCGATGTAGTTGACTATGATCGGCAGCTGGTTGAGCCAAGTCAGGAGTACAACTCAGTTTATTATTCTAGCGATTCAGAGATGGATGATTCAGATCAGTATGGAGTGATTGTGCAGTTTGTGAATAATCCATTATTTGAATTTGATGGTGGTTTGATCTATGATAACCCACTCTTCGAGTTGGACGCTGATCGTACTCTTGATGTTAGTTCTGAGTTGGGTGATGAATGTAGTGTTTGGGATTGTTCCAGTGCATCGCAATTCCAAACAAGACTCACAGAGGAGTTTAATGAAGTGTACACGGTTAGGAGTGCTTATAGTTTTTCCTTTAATCCACCTGTACATGATTCATATTCGATGCACAATACTTGTGCACAGGGTGATTCTCTCGGTATAGTCGGGGGGAGTAATTCATTACTGTGTGCAGAGTTACCATCTTCACAAGATGGGGTTGGCGGCTGCAAGTACTTGACTCAGTTGTCTGTGGGGTATTACTTGCAGGGACAGCAGTCCGTTTTACATCATGCCGATATGTATTTGACAGGGTTTGATACTTCTATGTCGCAGATTTTTCATACAGGTATATGGTTATGGGGCGACTATGGTGTTAGTTGGCATGATGGCTGGGTCAGTTATCACATCCATGAGGTTGTGGCAGAGGACAGGGAGAGATTCAGTGTAGCAGATGCTTCTAGAAGTTATTTTCTCCACATGACCGATGGGTGTGAATTCAGACTGTATTGGGATTCAGGTGGTGACAGTTTGGGTACTGAGTATTGGATGGGTCCCACTGGGTCACTTCACTATTCTCAGCATGGTGAAGTTGGAGGCAGTAGAGCGCAGTGGCAGTCGGAGGATGACAGTCACGACAGACTTTCACTCTGGGTTTGGGATCCAGGGATAGCTTGTGCAGTTGAGTTTTTGTTGATACTCACGAGCAGTTAAAGAGATATTAGGACATTTCCACAGTTTTCTTTTAGGCCTCAGGAATTTGTCATGTCCCAAAATTGTAACACATGAAAATGCAAATCAATAAATAAATCATAATCACAAAACACATTTTAGTGTGAAATATAAATAACTAGATAAATAAATAACAAAAATGTAATGGCAATCTAAATATTATTATCAAGAATATTATAATTATAATACATTTATTATAATAAACGAGACAATTAATATTAGTACATTATAAATATCATAATAATAGAGATTTCACAAGAAAAAATATTACAAAATAATATTAATAAAATATTATTATAATTATAGTCATAAATATTATAATACAATAAAACCACTAGTTTAAGAATAAATATTAAGAAATAATATTCATATATTGAAGATGTAATGCAGCGATTATTAATGAAAAAAAAAAGGATTAATTATAAAAACAGCAGTTTGAAAAAATAAAATAAATAAATAAATAAATAAATAAAAGTGGTTTAAAAATAATAATGAAGGTTTAAATAAATGTTTGTGTCTTTTCATAAGGACATCACTCTTGAAAAGATGTATCCTTTAACATAGATATAAAAAGACATTGAATGTACGAATCAGAAATAAAAAAAGGAATCAATTAGAAATCTGCATAAAGCAGCAGATTGGAAATGAAATAAACTATGGGAGATTTATTTGATTAAGTGTTATTGTCAAGAATATATTTGGGGAAGTAAGTTTTATATATATATATATAGATATAGTAAGTGATATATATATATATATATATATATATATATATATATATAGAGTAAGTGATTATTGGAAGATTAAAATTAATTAGAAATAATTATATATTTATACACAATCATTGTAATAATGATGCTTGCAGCAATTATTGAGCCTTATAAGTAATTCTGATCATAATATAAAAATGGATAGATTAATATTTATGATCAATCAAATGTAAGATTTGTTAGGCGTGTATTGCTTACCTCACGGAGTAGAAGTTGTTATGAGCGGCTATGCACCTCATGATAGGTGCTCTTCAAATTATGGAGGAAGCTCCCTCGTTGTACTTTGACAAATAATAGCATAGGAAAATAAGCTAAAACTATGTCACGTCTTTTTGTTTGACTCTTTAGAGGGGCACAAAGGCTTTTCTTGAGGGAAAAAGACTTACGTTGCAGGTGAGTTTTTCTCTGGTTTAAGCAAATCAGCTAAACTACAACTTATATCTATCCAATCTCCTCGGAAAGCAGGCAAGAGGAAAGCCAGACAAGGTTTGACTAAGCCCGGCGATCATGGTTAGATTCTCTACTTGAAGGCAAGGTGGCACAACTATCATCTCAATCTAAACCAACTTATTGGGCACAACAGATTTAAGACTTTACCAAGACAATTTTATGGAACCCTATGTGGCATAACACTCGATCGAAACAGCAAAGTCTTCACAAAACAGCCTTTATCTTTATAATCTCACGAAACCCTATGTGGCATAACCTTCGATTATATTGATAAAGATTCACAGAACAGATTTATCGCTGCAACTTCTCGAAACCCTATGTGGCATAACGATCAATCACAATGGTAAATTAACATAAACAGCCTTATCACTTCAATCTCTTGGAACCCTATGTGGCATAACAATTGATTTCAATGATAAAGATGCTCAAACAGATATATCTAAGCTATGGAAAGAATTCAGCATTACAATCTTTCGAAACCCTATGTGGCATAACAATCAATTACAATAGTGAAGACACATGAACAAGTACCAAAAAGAGCAATATTGAGGGCAAGGTAGGCGCAGCATATATTTCTCTCTCAAGCAAAAGTTATTTACAAATGAGCAAAAGCTCTTATTTATATACATCAAGGTGTAGGAAACCCTAAAATCACCTTGAGTCATCTACAGTTCTCGCAATGCATGCAAGCTATGCGCCAAACCCTAATTAAGTAAACTATACAGTCAATTGGGAAACTACCCTCAGTTTAACTGAAACATCTAATCTAAAAATGGACAACTGTGCGAACATGCACGTCCTTATTGAAAGCAAGTTAACTGGAAGACTATCATCAGTTAACGAAAACCCTAAAATCAAACTCCAAGTGTGAAAGGCGAGTCTCAGAATAGATATGCATGTGATAACAACTTCGAGTTAACTGGAAAGGGTAACACCCAGTTCAACTCGTGTGTGTAATGTCTATCCTGAGAGGCGGGAACTGAAGTTCACTATGTGTGATCTCGAGCAATCAATCCCTCAATGAGATTGTTAACTGTATCACTATCTGGAGCGATGAGACTCTGACGAAGAATGCTATGTCGATGCAGCATGTCCTCACCAGCTATGATCTGAGACTGAAGTTCCCTTCTGCTTCTCGTTGCTTCATCGAATAATGCTGACATGACTGTAAGTTGAGTAACCTTACAATGTCTGTCTCAACTGAAATGATATGAATGGAGTGCTTTTGAAACTGCGGTGAACGTCGGTAAGCTCCACGTAGGCACCACCCTCGATCTGGTAACGGCACGGCAAGCGAGATACTAGAGTCCTCACAAACCGGAGTGCACTAGTGGCGTGCTCTCTACTCTCAGCCAACTCTGATGCCAAACTGTCCTCTATCTTTGCTCTAAAAACCAACTGTGTTTTCCAAGAGTAGATAGCCTCTCTGTCTTCTGCATCTATGACTGTGTCATAAGCCAAACTCAGGTGAGCAATCAAAATTTCATCCACAGGTTTGTTAATAGCCATATCCGTTCTCATCACGAAGGCGGATCACGGAGCTCGTGCATTGTACGCAAAGCCCGATATAACTGCATCAAAGCATGGTACGGCCTCTAGCAACGAAGTCTTCCTCCCATTCCTCCAAACGCTTGCCATATGCAACTAAGTGATTGAGCTGACTTTGCTCTACTGGTGGCTCAAGCATCGGTGGGAGTGTGTTGATGGCTTCTGGTCTGTGCACAAGGGTAGAAATGTACTGACGAAGCTGTCTGATTTCAGCCTTGAGGGCTGCTTTATCTTCTCCATCCTTTAGTATTCTGTCCCTGGCACTGTCTGTAGCAACTTGAAGAAGATCAACCTGAGTCTGGCGTGTGCTGCGACCAAGGTTGACTGTGATAACTTCAAAATCCTGAGACTCTAATTCAGCCAAATTCTTCCCCTGTGGAGGTAGGGCAGTCTCAATGACAACCTCCATGTCAGTGTTTCTCTCTACATGAACCATATTCTTAACCCTCTTATCTGGCGCATCTTGGTAGATGTCATCGAAATCAGAATGATTGAGAACATAAGATGGTTGCCTCCTCTTCCTTCCTAGCTGAGCTTCGACCCAAGATTGATCTCGGCTAATGCTACTAGAAGGGTCTGCACTAGCGACAGGAGGTACTGATGAGAGTGAGTGTGTAGAGGACCCACTGCGAGGTGGAGAGTCTAAGTCTAATTCAATGTGAATTGGGACTGGTGAAGGCTCTGAAACTGTTATAGGAACGAAATTTGAACCTCGGTCTTTGGCGAACTCTGGTGATCTCTGGTGACTCTGTGATGGCGAATTTTTGTCTGTCGGGCCCTGCGGTAATGTGTAGCTTGATGGCAAAGCGCCTTGCCCTTTGAATTGTTTGGCGCTTATGCTTTCTTGGGAGATTACTCCTCTTTTTACATTTAGGTTTTAGCCGAAGGTGAAGGATTCACCCTCTTTTGGCGGCTCTGCTCAGGCATGCTACCTAGATCTTGTCTTCTTCTTTGTCGAGGTAAAATTATCGCATTTTGAATAACTCACTTGACCTCTCTTTGGCCAGTTGCATATTCCTTGGTACCAATCTGGCAGCGGTTGTGTGCTCGACTATCTCTGAAAAGCCCGAGAAGAACTTCTCCCTCGCCGATCATCGATAAACCTCCCACATCCTCGATAAAGCGAAATCGTGAGAGCGGTAGCTGGCGTCGCGAACCACCGAAGTCATCTGCGCAATTTGCCCGTTAATCCTCCATAGAAGGCTCGTGATATGTACCTCCAGCGAGGCGAGCTGTATAATGACCTGAAAGGTCATAAGCACGTGCTTCGACAAGATACTTAAGATGATATTTCTCAAGTTCTTGTCCTGCGATCTTACTATCAATTGCCGACTTGCACCAATACATTCCAAACTGAAAAGGAAAGTTGAGAGATGGTCTGTGCCTGCGGCGTAGAAGGCGATGAACATCATGCATCTGTCTTAGGAATTCCTGAAAGATTGTCTTATCCGAAGGATAGCGATAGTAACATAAATTTGGATTTCTGTGAAGCGTATACTCCGGATGTAGGTGTATGTTGGGAAGCCCAGATAAACCAATCTGCCCATCCATCCGCCAGTACGCCTAGCAGAAGCTGCCGAGAGATACAGGCGGTAACTCAGGTCAAGTTCCTCTTGCTTGTATAAAGTTAGAAAAGCCTCATGAACAAGCGGAAATTGGTTGATACGGTGACTCAAGGCGATCATAATCTTGATAAACCAGACACTAAGGATGCCCTTGCGGTGTTAAGTCCGGGCCCGACCTTGATAGCGATCAAATTACCGCGAGATATGAACACATAACCGAAACTCGCGAGCAACTAAGAGCGGTGATTTTGCACGTGGAGAATGTCAGCGATAAAGGATGCCGGTCATAATGCTCCACTTGAAATGATCGATAATAATGTAATACATCCAAGGCTGGAAAGAAACATTTGCATGTTCTTGACACAGACCGGTCCGGTGTGATTAGAATCGCATACTCATCCTTGTATTCCTTGCATGACCCATTGTTTGTGTCTACGTTTCTTTGCTTGTTTTAATACATCTTTCGCCATTTTCTTAGACGTTTGTCACATCGGCATCAAATAGCGTACTGCTTGCTCCATAGAAATCACCAAACTATTCTGGTGTTGAGGAATGCCAAAACTACTCTCGATGTCCACAGGTTTGAGACTGCAAATGACCCGTCCGTCAACTGACACTATCTCACGAGTAGTAGAATTGTAATGCTTAATGCAAGACATCACGAATTCAATCACGGTGCCGCGGAGGAGATAGGTAATGGGCGGCCTCTAGTAAACCGGTGCTTTCGATGTGAATGATTGAACTTGATTTTAGCAGGTCTAGCGCCTCACAGCAATGCTTTGTGAAGATGCAATGCTCAACCAATGCGGAAATCATGAGTAAGGGCGTTTTGGTCACATATTCGGCATTAGAAGCTGATACGAAAAAGCTTTTGCACGATTGGCTATGAACTTGACTATATTACGACAAGATTTACGGAATCTAAAATAGCACTACTTGAGAGTTAAAATAGCCTTCGAGAAGAATTATTTTATTGAAAAATCCGAGATATGGGTTTGTCGAAGGATTCTAAGACAACCGAGAAAAGTGGTTCGCGAAAATTCAACTTCTACTTTCGATTGTACAAAGATTTTCACTTGAGAAAATTAGCAATTCGAGAACGAGTGTTCTGAAGCTAAAAATTCGTGAAAAATCAAGCGCACAAATTCAACTCGAGGAAATTATATGGAAACGATCCAGATACTGAGACTTGCCAAATTCGCCAATTTCAGGAACATGCACAATGTATTTTGTGAGAAATCTGAGATTTAAAGGATGCAAAAGACGTTTTTTGATGTCTTTTTCTGTGAAAATCGCCCAAGATTTCTTTGAATTGCTGATAATTGTGAACTTGAATCTGCAAAAAGATATGTTAGAAAAATCGCCCCTGTGAATTGATGAAGATTCTGCCTCTGAACTGGAAGAATTCGCTTTAGAATTGAAAACCACGAATTGCTCTTGAAATTTGCGCCTTTTTAATGAAAGAAATTCGAATTTCTCTGAAGAAAATACGAATTTGTATGAATTTGAGGATTCGCCTTTGAGATGATAAATACGCCTTTGAATCTTAATTCGCCTTTGAAACCTCTGAAGAATTGCGAATTGTTTTAAAATATTGAATATGCCTTTGAAGATTTGCGAATTGCCTTGAAGATGTGCGCCACTTAGCTCTTCTGAAGAAATACGATTTTGCTCTTGAATTTGCTTTGGTTTTAACAAACTTCGATCTCTTTTGGAGGAAATGAATTTGCCTTTAGAAAAATACGAATTTCATTCAAGATTGATTTTGCTCTTGAGAAATACGAATTCTCTTTGAAAGCTTGTGAAGAACAATGAAGATGCGTCACATATAAATAATAATAAATTCGCACCACTTAGCAACTGCAAGAATTCACAAACCCTAACCAGAATAGAAAGCCTCTGATTGGTTGCTCTTTAGTTCGACTGCCACTAGCTGAAGTTCAAATTTGAAAATAATAATAAAATAATTATTATCATGCAATGGCGCCAAAAATAGAAAATGCTATTTATAGACAAGCATATTCCGAACTTCAGTTGACAAACTGGTTGAAGCTCTGAGATTCATCTTTTGACTTTACTGATTCCGAAAAGTCATCACATGAGCATATAGGCGTCCTTTTGCTCAGAATACTTCATTTTTTACTAACTCCCTATTTAATAGCTGACAGCACTGTCGCGACTGGCCAACTTCGACACTGGTTTCCGGATGACCAGGTGATGCTGAGACTGATCTGAGATAATCAACGGAAAGCCTACTGAACAAGGAAGAAATGTCTGCTGGGAGACACAACTGCAAAATCCATCGTTTGATCCCTTGAAAAATTAGGCGCACTTGATTAAATTGCTTTACGGGTTCCAGACTTGGCCATTTCCCTAAACTGCCATCTAACACTTCAAACGGCCGCTAACGGTGAATGGTGAACCCTGCTGATACGAGACGAAGCTCACTGCATGACTGGAGATATTCTGCATCCAACGGCTGTATCCACGACAGCTAAAAGCTGTGTTAAGGGCCTCAAAAAGAAAAGCGCCCCTGGCTCAAGGTTACACTTTTGTCATTTTGACGAAAATCAAACGTCGTCAAAACACCCTACTTTGACAGCTGATATCTGGAGCTGGGATGACCCGATTCAGGCGTTATCATTTTAACCGGACAACGGGAAGACCCTTAAGAGAATCAGGTGTCAGGCAAGAAAAGCGCCAGACCTCAAAAACTCCAGTGCGTATTTTAAATAAAATTACCACTCCCAGACTTAGTCATTTTTCAAACGTCTTCTCTTTGTAGTATGACACCAAAGACCTCGCACGCACGAGCGACTGCCAAATGCTGAAGGCTGACGGCTGTGCTCGTTGGGAAGATAAATTGATTAAGCTCAATAATTAAATGAAGACTTGACCTTGAAACGGGCTCATCGAGCCGACCTAAAAGGCTAGAAGCCTTAAGACTATGAAAATGCTTGAAAACCACTTATTGGTTCGCGCAGAAGTAAAATTACGTGCCAGTAGAATCTATACGACCACGAGAACGTCCGGATCAACAAAATTTGAATGATCGCGTCGGAGCTAGGCAAGGAAATACTCACGATGTAAATTGAAGACTCTGTCACGCAAATTGGCATGGAGGAGTCCTTTAAGCCAGGCCCACGGCTTTATGCCCTGCTGAGCAAACTGACTCAAAAAACAGAAACTCCATTTAAAGCTGATCTTTGGACGACTACCGCCTGAACTCTGAGAATCGGATGACTTTGCTTGATATCTCGTCGGACAAGCAGACTAGCTGGCAACCAATTGACTGCATTCGGTATTGAAACTGACGAGTTTTACCCCTGCCTTGAAATGAGCGCCCTCCAGGCTAAATGGCGAAAAGGCAAAATTTCATCTCCTAAAATTTAGGGATTTTAACGTAGCGATTTGCGGTACATTAGTTCTCGGAGCATACTCATTTGGATAGCTTCGACCCGGATAGCAATTTGATTCCGAAGAGATTGACTGGATGCTTGAGCACTTTCAGCAAGATCTTGACCTTGAAAAAGTTGGGCGCCCTTGGGCTATACTTGCACTTTGAGGCTTTTCCTCTGAAAAATCTCCATGATTTGATCACTGAAAACTCTGTTTCGATCATTGAAATGACCGTTTGCAATATGAAATGCCGTCATGAGCTGCTCCTCCATTGTGAAAATCTTCATTTTGAGTCTCTGCTTCAGGTTTGACCAATATAACTGACTTTGACTGACAAACTATTGACAAAAACTCCATGCTTGATATTGCCCAAAACGGTATTTTACAACATTTTAGCAAGGTTTAGACTTTAAAATGCAAAATGCCTTAATGAAGCAAAAATTTGGTTTGGGTACAACAAGATTGAAGGAAGGCGACTAAGGAATTAAGAATCATGGGAAGACACAACAGTTCAGGTGATGTATTCACTTAGCAATAATATTTAGCATATTCTAAATATAAGAACTAGATATTGTTAATTTGATTATTGATATAATGACCTCCTTTAATCTTAGCATAATGAGAATTATCATAGGAAATGAACTTAAAGAACCATTGGTAAATGAAAATATATTTGATTATAGGCATGAAATAAATCTTGGATGAAGGAAAATATATCTGATTGTTTAAAGATTGTCTGCTATGTGCTTGTAAACCTATTAGGATGGATGGAACATGGGTGAAGTGGATTGTCTAAAAACCCCACTTTCAGCCCCTTAGGCCCTAGACAAGGGATTGGGCTTTGCAGCCCCTTAGGTCCTTAACAAGGGATTGGGCTTTGCAGCCCCTTAGGCCCTTGACTAGGGATTGGGTTATAGAAAGATGGGGGTTCCACCTAGGTCTATGCCCCTTAGGCCCGAGATATGGGATTGGGCAAGAGAAGGTGGTAGGCCTTAGGCCACTTGGACTCTATGGTTCCTCTCCCCTGATAGGACGAGTGTCTTCTGAGGTGTTGCCATGAGTGGAGTATGCAGGTACTAAGCCCCTAGGCAAGAAGGATTGTGATGGACAACCTCTTTAGTTCACATGAGGGCTTCAGGGCGGATCCACCTATGGCACTCCTCTTATGTCTTCATTAATTGATTTACATTTATGAATATATTTTGGATATCTAGATATTATTGCTAACATATATATGTGTATGTGGAAATGTTATTAAATTGGTGAATGCAGATTTCAATCTAGGATTATTTCATTAGAGAAACACATTCCTTTTGGAAAGAAGAAACCCTAAACCTAATCAATAATCGAATTCTAGGGAAACCAAGCAAATACAAGAGCAAGGCAAGGTAAGGGACATTCTGAGTTAAGGTTTCTTTCTGAGTGGAAGTGCTTGGGGACAAACAATTTTAGGGAGAGTGAATTGTCATGTCCCATTTTTAATGACATCGAGTTAAGTAAGATTGGCCTATCGGGAGACCCTCGTGAGGCGTGAGGGTGGATTAGAGGTGGATTTTGGGGCTTTAACCGGCTTAGAACTGACGGTGTGATCAATTGTGGCTTTCGTTTGGGCTCGTCGGAGGTTTCTTGATTGCTATTTTAGCGGTTCTGGCTGACTGATAGGACCCTGCTATTTTAAGCGGTATGACTTTAGCGTTTAGAATCACTTGATGTTAAATTAAACCGAGGCCGGAGCGATGGTGGATGAGGAGCGAAATATTAATATTTAATTGTATTAATTAAATGTGTTATTGATAGTTATAATATAAAGTTATAATATTAAATTATAACTAGAAGTGAAGTTTACCTTGAGGGTCATGCATCATCGAGAAAGGGGCCAGTTTGAGAATTAATTTATTATAAAATATCTGGCTGAAGACTATGGGAATATTAAATGAATTAAAAGTTGAATATTTAAAAATTCCCTATCTTTAAGGAAATCGCACTTTTGTGCAATAAAGGGGTTTTGCATTGGTTTTTGAGCCATTATGACATTCATGAATTAAAAAATTGATCAGTCTTGCCAGAGAACGGAGACCTTAGGGTTTGAGTTCGAAATTCGTCGGAGAACGAGCCATCTCCATCGAAGCAGTTCAGAGGATGTGAAATAACATCTGATTTATTGCCAGTTGAGAAATTTCTTCATCCAGAAGAAATTACAGAGCTTACAGATATCATTCATCATCGGAGTTTCACAGAAGTTTCTTCATCAGGGTTTCAGAGAGGGTATCCATTCAGAAGACATTTATTTCATTTAGGCGTCCAAATTCAGGAGATCTGGAGAGTTTGAAGGAGCCGTACAAATTCATTTAATGCATGCAGCAGGCCGTACTTCTGTACCAGGGCCGTACTATTTATCTTGAAGCGTAGTCATTAAGGAAGCTTTTGCCAGAGGTTTGATTCAGAAGATATATATTTACCCAAGCGCATATCCTTGGTTATTCTGGAGACTAGGAAGAGAAGCCGTACAAGATTATTAATTGCTGTTTCAGCCGCACAAGGCAGTACTGTACAGGCCGTACCATCCAGCAAGAGGCGTGTTTTTATGAGGGAGCAAATCGCCTTTCATTCTTGACTTCTGCCTTCACCATTCAAGGCATCCACAGTCCAGGGTTTATTTGGCAACTTCCGACAGAGGGAGAAGGGGATTTTGTTGCAGCCATACCAGATTCACCAGCTTATTCATTGCTGTTTCAAATCAGGTTCTCAAATATTTATTGCCTATTTGCTTTGCATGTGATAAGATCTTCATTGTAATAGTTGCAAAAGAATAATATATGAACTGGCTTCAGTCTTTGTGCTAGGGTTTGATATTTACGGAGTTAAAGAATTTTTATTTGAATTTATTATTCCTTTCAAACAAAATCGCATTTTACCATATTCATGCAAAAACCCTAGAAACGTCAAAAAACCAAAATATTCAGAAAAAACAAACAAAAACATCGGATACAGAGGAAATGGGGAAACTGGGGTTTCTACAATCTCATTCTGGTATAGCATTCTAAATTTCTCAGATCAAAATGCATGAGCAGTTTGTGGAAGTTTTTAATAAGCAAGACATCAATATTAGCATCCATGCTTATAATGGTTTACAAAAAGTATAGTATTAAGTAGATTTCACTTAGCTGTACAGTGTACTCTTATTAAAAATCCAAAATATGAAATGTCACATTAATGCTCCATATTACATATCTTTTTTTCTGATATAAGAGATCGAAAAAGAAAGAATCTCCCATTGCTAAATTGTGGTGATGCCAGTCTGGTTTTTGTTTAAATGCAATAATTCAACAAAATAAGAGTATAACTCTATTTTGTTTTTTGACCTTTCTATCATGCAGGTCAAGGCAGACATTAAGAAAAGTAGGGTTTCAGTTACTTCTAAGGTAACCAATATAACCTCTTTTGTGCCTATGTTTTGTGTAGGAACGTAGAATATTTTCCCTACATCTATTGGGTTTGGCAGCATTTAATGATTTCTATGTATGGAACTAAATAAATCTGTCTTTTCCGCTGAAGGTTGTTGATGCTATCAATACAGCAAATGTTCAAAACAGGCCCTCAGTTTTCGTTAGTGCAACAGCAGTTGGCTACTATGGTAAGTTTCACACTTTCATGATTTGGAAGGTTACTTCTTGAGTTGATTAAAAAATCCATGTCTTCCTTTATTACATTCACATTTCTGAAATTCTCAGAACAGAATGGAAAGCATTAAAATAACAAAATCATTTCATTTCACAGTGGCATAGGATATTCACCATATTTAAAGTTCATATAAATATACCGAAGGGAGGCATATTTGATAAAATATATTATAAATGGGAGTTACACTGAGGTTGATTAACATAAATAGTAAAACATAAATTTGTAAAAATCATGGATATTATTTAGGTGTACATATTTTTAGACAAATAAAACTTCAAGCACAGATGTTGCTGATGATAGAATTTGGTTAGAGTTTATAAATTGCGAACACAGAATATCTTATTCATAATTTCAACAAATGTTTGTCCAATATCGAGATTTGTTGTGATTCTACTATTTAGGAACCAACACTTATCATCTTGCCACTATTCTGTAATGGGCGGGTCTAATTTTTATTTGTGTTTTTATGAATTTTATCAGTCCTTTATCAGTCCTTTATCAGTCCACCACTGGAAAGCTTATATAAATTTTGCTTTGGAAAGTGTAACATGATTTATTGCATGAGGTGCTCATAAAACCTAATTCAACTGATAGTTAATATTGTGAAATACAGAGAATTTCACAGCACTAAGAATGTGGCATGTACATACATTGAATATTTACTTTGACCTTTACAATCAATAGCAGACCTGAAAGAGCGTTTAACTGGTAAAGATATGTGACTGATACAATAATCTAATACTGACCCTTAATACAGCAGCTTGTCTCTGTCATAGTTCTTATGATTGGAAAAATTGTTGGTGCCAATACTCCTGCTGAGGCATCCAGTTATGTATTCACAAACAAGGATTTTGAATTGCATATTGCCTTTACACAGCACTAGCTTTAGGGTAAATGCATATAACTACACAGTGAATTGAAGTGGCTTCAAATCCTTCTCCAAACTATTGCTAATCACCTGTGTAATGATCTCATGCCCTTCATATGGGTAGGTTGAAGTGTATTACAGCCTCAGAATAGGATGACAGCAGCAGATACAAAGGGTGGTGGCGATTTTAATAACCTCCTGAGTATCCACGCGGCCTATAGGCTGCTCCATGCCTCATTCACAACAGTTTGGTCCCTTTTTCTATAATTCTTCCAGTCGCTCAGGTGTCACTGAATGTTGGCATCCACCATCAAGTCTTAAATAACTGGTTTGCAGCCTTCTTTTCCCTAAAAGGGTTGACTGAAAATCCCACAAATTTCTTAAAACAAACTCTGTGATGCCTTTGTTTTACCACGACCTTCTTCAAATTGGTGAGTAGTTAAGAAGCTTCGTCTCAAATTTAAATTACTTCCTTCTTCCTTGCGCCATGACCTGCTTGAAATCAACTCAACAAAACCTTCACTTTGAGATACCAATGAGCTCCCAAAAATTGAATTTTTTTTAAATCTCAAATCTTTTTGCCTAAGTTACCGGTTCAGGTTCGGGGACGGGTGTGGGTACGAGAACCCGGTACGTGGGTACGTAAATTTTTTTTAGGGGTTTGGGTACGTATGGGTACATGTGTGTATATATATATATATACACAAAAAAAAAGAAGAGAAATATACAGAATTGTAAAACTAAATCATTTCATAGTATGATACTTGATCATTGATCAATGCCAAATGCCAAAGATAAATATTAAATGCCAATTGATAGTTGAAAAATATTCAAATAAGCCATATCAATGATATCATATTCGTCTATGTTCTATGTTCACGATGGTGGAACCCTAAATTTTTTTTCATGGTCACATTTCTGATTGCTCATATCCTGTTGCGATTAGGGTCTACGGTTTAAAAGTTTTATATACCTTGCCACCCTTGGTTATCCTTTGCCTTTTGTTCTCGCGTTGACCGGTTGCATCAGGTTACCCGATTACTTAAGTGACTTCTTATGGTCTTTATTGTCATTGTTTTAGCGGCCCCAAAATTTTGGTGGCAGATTGAGCCTAGGAGAAAGCGTCGAGACAAAGCAGTGATGACTTAGAGTGATGAAGCAAGTGATTCAAGATGACATCTCAACCTTGAAGGAAGAAAATTGCAAGAAAATGGCTAAGTGTTGAGACTTAGTATAACTCAAGTGACAAAGAATGGAAGCTCAAGCAAAGTTGAAGAATAACGTCAAGAAGAAGATCAAGCGGTTAGACTCCAGATTCTACCAAATTTTATTATCTGAGGAGGCAATCTTAGAGACTCTTTTACCCTCCTCCAAGCGATTAACAGAATTGGCTGAACGCGAACAACAGAGTAGTGTGAACACATTTCAAAGCTGGAATCTTCTAGAAGATGGTAGCCATTAATGGCTCATTTATTACACCACTCTCCTTTGTGGCGGTTTTTAGGGCGAATTTTGTTTAGGGCTGAGGTGGCACAATCTGGGTCATCCAACCGATTGTAATCTGAGCCATCCGTTGGACTTGGCTAGCTATAAAGAGAGTCCCCTTCATTTTGTACATTCATGAGGCGGTAGAATTAGAGTAGAAGTTAGAATAGAGACAAATTAAGAGTAGCTTTCGGTGTATGGATTGATAAGAGATTGTAGTTGAAGAAGAGGAAAGTTTTTCCCTTTAGCTTTATGTAAGAAATTGTTGTGAACACTCTCTCCAATAAAGTTTTCATTGATGGTGAATTTCGTCTTTGTTGTGAGTAGCTAGCAAGGCTTCTTCGTCCTTCCGATTCAGATGGTAGCGTAAAATAGTTCAAAGTAGTATAATTTTCATTCCATGCAAGTAGATGTTAGCTATGAAATGTGGTGTTTGATCTAAGCAACTTCATCTATCCATACCACTAGTGTATTTGCTGATGGTGAATGCGCCTTGTGTGGTCAACTGGAAACATTTGGGCCTAACTTCAATCACAGTTTGAATGGTGGTATGCGTCGTTGTGATGGTATCTTCATGTCAAATGGTGGTTTGAACATCTTTAGTCATCTCCCTTGAAGATTGCACCGACTCCGTGGAAGCTGTCCGATGCGAGGCAAAGCGAAGTCCGGTTAGAAGTTTGCTGAAGTTGAGCTCCATATCCCACGCCTTAGAATAGATTTAGACTCTCTAACCTTACCCCATTTCATTCAGTACTTTCTGGTTAGTTTAGGAAACAAGAACTTCATAGACAAATCTTTGAGCATTTGGAATTCCTTTTCTCCGCCATTAGCAATTCGGTAAGTCCCCTTGATACCATTAAATCACATTGGCCAAGCGAGGCTATTGGCATTAAAGAACCTTGGAGGTTGAGCCTTACCGAACTCTCTGCTTAATCTTAGCGTCTTTGAGGATACTTTTGATCAAGAGAATAGGGTAGCGTTGGCGACTTTATTACGCGTTGAATGCTTGATCACCGAAAAACACATCAACACATCCAGCGACCCGGCGTGCATTATCTTTCCTATCGGCTTGGTTCATGCGCCCATCGCGTGTTTTAGGTTGGCGCCCGCTAGAAAACAGCCTCGATGTGAGTGATGGGACAGTTTTTTAACCCATTGTTGGCCTTATCACTATCACCGATTATGTAATGTCCCCAATTTAGCCCTACGCTCTTCATTTGGATTTAGCCTATTTCCGGAAACTCGTAGGCTAAGCATAAGCTGAAATTAGGGTTTCCCATCTTCTAGGAGGATGTTTCTGCATTTTCTGGGGTTTGCACTTGGAGTTTTGGATTTTGGATTGCGGATTCTTTTTGGGTTTTTAGAGAGCTTCGCAATGGTATCGCATGCACTTTGATCTGAGCAATTTTCCGAATTTACTATTTTTAGTAGATTCCATTTTTGGCAGTGGTCCAGTTGGCATCAACTCAACAGGATTTTCCTCTTTTGGCAGGTTCAGTTGGTAATGTTGATTTTGGCCTTGTGGTGAAATTTCTGATGGATATTGAATTATTTATGTTGCTAAGGTTATATTTTAATATTATGACCCCTTGGCCTAACATTACAACTTTAAGTTGTTTTTAAAAAGGGGACTTGAAGGGTGGATGCCTCATCAGGAGGCTAATTAAAATATTTCTAAAGGCCAAAATATAGCTGGAGAATTTGGACGCCAACTTTGAGGGAGATATTATTTTATTAAAAGATTTATTTTGCTCTTGAAAAAAGGGATGCCATCTTGTGGAGGGAAAAGGAGTCAACTTAAATTTGAAAATGGTTTGTCTTCTTATGCTGGGCATACCTTCTAGAGACTTCTGGAAGATCTTCTCAAACTTATAAAAGGAGGCTTTGGTTCTTCATTTGGCATCCATGAACAAATTATATCGATATGTTGCAGAAATGGTGAGTGAATGCTTTGAGGGATGCATACCTCCTAGCTTGGGCTTGACTTCTTGCTTGAAAGATAGCAACTAGTTGAGATATTGCTGTTCTTATTCTCTGAGAGCAGATTGGAGCACATTGTAGTTGAGTTTCTTGCATTTCAGTCAGTTTTTGGAGTTGCTGGTCCATTGTAGCTGATTGAGGTTTTTATTCATAAGTCATTGAGTAAATTTTATATGGTTCTGGGTAGTTTACTAATCCATTTCTCAGCTAAGGGTGACCCTTCTTGCAGGTTTGCAGATTTTATTTTGGAGTCCTTGATTTTATCTAGTAAAAATTGCCCCTCTTGAGGCCGTACCATTCTGTTTTGCCTGACAAATGTTTAGAAAATAAAATTACAAGTTTTTATAGTCATTTCTTGATTAGAATCTGGTCACCATCTTCATAGTGTTCATTTGCATCAGATTTCATGTCATTTGGACAAGTCTAGAGAGAGTTATGAGCATTTTAGTGAGTTACAGTGTTGCTGGTTATGTATTTTCAGTCATTGTCCAGTCATATCAGATTGTAAGATTTTGTCCTTGGGGTTGAGTTCAAGTATTGGAGTTTTGTTGTGCATTGGGGAGACATTATATAATATTGCAGCATTGATAGACTTCTAATTCAGTGTTCTTGGCAGGCAACTCTTCTCATTGTAAGGCTGTTACAGTAGTACTGTTCAGCCATTTCTATTTCTTGCTAAGTTACATTGTATTCCCACGGTTGTGGAAGAGACTGGCCCTCACTTAGTCTTCTTTGTAATGCATTAGATCCTCATCTTGGAGTGCACATGCTTGATGAATGAGTTACTTTCAGCACTGCATTGTCATCAATAGACTCTCCACCATATGATAGCGCCATCCCCATCTTGGGTTTGGAGTGCACATGCTTGGTGTCGAGTTTACTTTCCAGCATTGCATTTCTTTTCATAGTACCTCCGCCATATGGTAGCACCATTCCCACTTTGGGTTGGAGAGCACATTCTTTGCGTTGAGCTTCTTTCAGCATTGTAATACTTTCAAGTTGCTACTGACGACCCTCTTGCCATATGACAGCATCATTCTCATCTTGAGATTGAGTGTGCATTCTTGGCAAAGAGTTACTTTCCGATTGTTGGTTTTTGGTCTAAGCTAACCTTAACGAGTGCTTATTGTGCTGGAGTGTTCATTCAAAAATTGAAAAAATTGGCCGGCAGATTACAGGTTATCTCATGCTCTCCAAAAGGGAACCCGCGACTACTGATGGGTGAAGTTTCTCCCCATCGCGCGGGCTCAGTCTATCGTGGGTTAAGGTTGCTCGATGAAAAGTAAAGACGTGATGAGTGATGGGGTTCAGGTCTCCGGCTAGGATCCTCTCGTGATCAAGATCAAGGGCTAATATCTCATCGTTGGCTTCCAAGCCATTGCTTGATGAGGTCCCAATGTAAAACTGGAAGACGCGATGAGCGATACTCACATAATATGGAGAGGTATGCATGGCAGCTCCTTAACTCATCAAAGTATGTATCAAATTGCTGGTAGGGCCCCTTGGAGATTATGGAATGATGTGAGTCGTTGGATGGAATTTTCACATGAGCAAATCAATGGCTCGAATTCAAATAGGAATGACCAACTGATGGAGTAATTGTTCACTTGCGCAAGCCTTCTTGCGCCATTAATGGTGAATACTCAGCCGAATTCATGTAAAAGGGTCTGTATTTGCATTTCTCTCTCATTCTGACATTTGAGGAGCTGAAGAAGAGTTCAGAGTGACCGGAGCCGAGCCCAAAGAAGGTTGCAGAGGAGTTTTTCCTGGGTAAGCTGTCATCGAATCCCATTGGTTTTTCTTGTTATTTTGCAAGAATTGGTACATCAAATCAAAATGTCTGGGTTGTTTTCAAGGGTGAATTAGGGTTTTCGGTTTCTCTTAATGAAGTGTAGTATTCTAATTGGGATAAAAGCAAAAGGGTAGTGTTGTATTCAAATTTAAGTTTAAGTTGTCAAGAATAGAATAGCAATTCCAAAACCTAGTTTGAATTCAAACCTGCAAGCCCTAAGTTGTCAAGATGAGTCAACTTGGTGAGTTGTCGTCTTCAAAACCCACACCCAAGAAGAAAAAACAGAAGGTCTCCCATGACCCACCCCAAACATCTGAAGGAACTGAGAAGAAAAAGGGCCAACCTATGGACTATGTCCGTTTCATGGACAAGTTCCAACCAACAGATGTCAAGGCAAGTAGTAGGAAGGCTACCAGGGAAGGAATACTAACCACCAATTTCAAGGAGCTTGCATTTGGAATTGGGGACATTGCAATGCCAGAGCCTGGATGGGAGTTGTTCTTGTACGCTTTCACAAGAAGAGATGCTCTGCATCCTGGTCGAAATGTTTGGGGTTTTGATTTGGGGAAATTGGTTGTCCCTAATATTTTTGTGGAGGTGGACTTAATGCTACACTTCGCAGATAGATATGATGATGTTAATAGGGTAATCACCAACATTGATGGTAAGAGCATTTTGGAAATAAAGAAAAGTAAAGTCAGAGGTTTTCAAAATGAAACCTGATGCTAGTGAAAAGATTAGTATGGAAAAGTTACAGAAGGAATATGTTGCACATAGGGTTGGGTTCTGAAGAGGTGAACTGCCAAAGCATAGACGAGAGAAGGGTTTTGTGTTTGCAATCAAAGAAGTTGAACCATTGGATTGTGAAGAATTTGCAAACTATTTCAGATACA
>VDFB02278362.1:22945-89114 GCA_007258455.2 Sequoia sempervirens | reverse complement strand
ACATGTGATTGAATTAGAAGAAGGAGCAAAACCAGTCATTACTACACCTTACCGCTATCCAAAGAGGCAGAAAGATGATATTGAAAAAGCCATCAAGGAGCTGTTGGAAAGTGGTTTTATTAGACCAAGCAAGAGTCCATTTGCCTCAGCAGTAGTGCTGGTCAAAAAGAAAGAGGGTACAATGCGTATGTGTGTTGACTATCGCGCATTAAATCAGAAAACCATCAAGAATAGATATCCTATCCCTAGGATTGATGAGCTCATTGATGAGCTCCATGGGGCAATGTTCTTTTCAAAGATTGATCTTCGTTCAGGATATCACCAAATCAGAATGAGGGAGGAGGATATAGAAAAGACAGCATTTAGATGCCACTTTGGGCATTTTGAATTTCTTGTCATGCCTTTTGGTTTGACAAATGCTCCAGCCACATTCCAATCTTGTATGAACAAGATTTTTAGACAGCAGTTGAGGAAGTTTGTGCTCATCTTCTTCGACGATATTCTCATATTCAGTAAGTCTTGGGAAGAGCACCTTAAGCATTTGGAAGAAGTACTTACCATTTTAGAGGCGGAATGTCTATTCGCCAAAGAGTCAAAGTGTGAGTTTGGGATGGAAGAACTTTTATACCTTGGCCACATTATCAGCTCAAAGGGTGTGAAAGTGGATCCAGAAAAGATAAGGGCCATTCTTGATTGGCCAACTCCTAAGACTATTTCTCATTTGAGAGGTTTTTTAGGGTTATGTGGATTCTATAGAAGATTTGTAAAAGGTTATTCTCATCAAGCTGCACCTTTGACAGATCTTACAAAGAAAGGAGCTTTTCTTTGGACTAAGCAAGCACAAGAGGGTTTTGATAAGTTTAAACAAATCATGAGTTCGTGTCCAGTATTGGCACTTCCGGATTTCTCAAAACCTTTTGAATTACAATGTGATGCTTCAGGAGAAGGAGTTGGAGCTGTCCTAATGCAAGACAAACATCCTATTGTCTTCGAGAGCAGAAAGTTGAGAGGGGCAGAAAAAACTTACTCTATTTATGACAAAGAGATGCTTGCCATCGTGCATGCTTTGTCTAAATTCCGTCAATACTTGGTGGGAAGTAAATTTGTTGTTAAGACTGATCACAATAGTCTTAAACATTTTATGCGCCAAAAGGAATTGAATGAAAGGCAGCAAAAATGGGTAAGTAAACTCCAAGCATATGACTTTGACATTGAATATGTCAAAGGGAAAAATAACATAGTGGCTAATGCTCTTTCTAGAAGGCCTCATTTGCAGTCAATTTGTGAGTTATCAGCTGATTGGAAAGAATTAATTGCTGCTGATTATGTTAAAAATCAGTTTGCAACCAGCTTGTTAGAAGGTTAATTGGTTGATGGAAGGTATAAGTTGGTTGATGGATTAATTTATTATAAAGATAGAATCTTTTTAGTACAAGAATCTAAGCTTAAGAAAAAGATTCTACAAGCTTTTCATGATGTTCCCCTTGCTGGTCATCAAGGGATTTTCAAGACTTACAAGCAGATTCGTGAACGATTCACTTGGAAAGGTTTGAAAGATGAAGTCTTGAATTACATTAGAGAGTGTCCTACTTGTCAAAGGAATAAAAATGAACACTCTTTTCCTGCTGGTTTACTTCAGCCCTTGCCTATTCCAAATCAGAAGTGGGAAAGTATTGCCATGGATTTTATCACGGGGTTGCCCAAGGTGCAAGGACGTGACTGTATATTCGTTGTGGTTGATAGACTAACAAAATTTGCTCATTTCTTTGCTGTTACCACTTCATTTACAGCAGCTCAAGTGGCTGAGTTGTTTTTTAGAGAGGTGTTCCGTTTGCATGGGTTGCCTAAAACAATTGTCAGTGATAGGGACAGCAAGTTCCTAAGTGTTTTTTGGCAGGAAATCTTCAGATTGAGTGGGACAGTGCTTACTCCAAGCACAAGTTATCACCCACAAACAGATGGGCAATCAGAAATTGTTAACAAGTGGTTAGAGGGCTACCTAAGGAACTATGTTTCAGGACAGCAGCGAGCTTGGATTAAATGGCTTCATTTAGGAGAGTATTGTTACAACTCTTCTTATCACATGTCAATAAAGATGTCTCCTTTTAAGGCTCTTTATGGTTATGAGGCTACTAACTTTGTTGATCTAGTGTTTGGTGATAGTAGAGCCCCACAGGCTTTGGATATGTTGCAACAAAGCCAGGACATCTTGAAGACTCTTAAGGAAAATCTGCAACAAGCTCAGAATCAGCAGAAGTTATACGCTGATCAGCAGCGTGTGGAAAGGTCTTTTGAAGTTGGGGACATGGTCTATTTGAGGCTTCAGCCATATAGACAATCTTCTCTCAAGAAGAGTGGTGCAGAAAAGTTAAAGCCACGCTTTTATGGTCCTTTCAAAATCACCAAAAGGATTGGTGAAGTTGCTTATGAGTTGGAACTTCCAGCTGAAAGCAAAATACATAATGTTTTTCATGTGTCTCGCCTCAAGAAGGCAATTGGACACAATGTGGTGGCTACATCAGAATTACCCCCATTGGATGAGGAAGGTCATTTAGTGTTGATTCCAGAAGAGATCCTTGACACTAGAGAACGTTCTTTGAGAAGAAGGACAATCAAAGAATATTTGGTGAGAGATGGAGGAATTTGCCTATTGAAGATGCTACGTGGGAAGGTGAACAGATTTTGTTGCATCCATCTTTGCAGTTGCTTGGGGACAAGCAATTTCGAGGAGGGCGGACTGTAATGTCCCCTTCTCATCAGTGATCAGCATTGGCATTCTTCAGTCTATTCCGGAGCCCGTAGACTGGAATGAGGTGGAAATTAGGGTTTCATGGGCTTGGCTTTTGTAGCATTTCATTTTATTTACTATTTTTAGTAAATGATGGTTGTGGCAGTATGCAGTTGGTTGTCTTCAGTCTTCTCTTCAGTGAGCATATTATTGGTTGTTTCAATATCTTCCTCTCAAGCTTAATTTGTTGAAATCTACTAAGTATTGGCATAAGTGTTATAATTTTCAATTGACCCCTTGGCCTAAGGATACAACTTGCAAGTTGTTTTAAAAAGGGGACTTGAAGGGTACGCCTTGTCATAAGGTGATAATAATATTTTATATTTTTGAATTTATGCTTGGAGGAAAGTGGACGCCACTTTATGAGGAATATATTTTATGAAATTTGAAAATAAGGAGAATTCAAATGGTTGTCTTTTGGCGTGCCAATTGAGGAAGTTGAAGAGTTTCTCATTTCTTATAAAATGAAGACTTGACTCCAGCATTTGATATCCATCAATTACCTTATTGTTATGCTGTCAAAATGACTATGGACATTTTGCTATTGCTTCGAGGATGCTACCTCCTAGCCCCTTCCCAATTTCGTGTTTGAAATACAACACCTAGTTGGAACATTGCTGCTTCTCACATCAGACTAGCAGATTGAGCAACAAAGGTTGAGAATTTTGGAGAGTTTTACAGTTTTGAATTTCCTGGTTTTGCTACAGCTGAAGCTGTTTTCAGTTCATAGCTTGTGGAGTGATTTTATTTCAGTTCTGGGTGTTTGAGCAATCTGATTGTTGACTTGAGGCGCCAACTTCCACCAAAAAAGCAGATTTTAAATTGAAGTTGTTGATTTTATAATGCAAAATCGATTTTCTCAAGGGGCCGTACTTTTTCATTGCATTGGGAATTGTGCCAGAAATAAATGAAGGCCATTTGCTGCTGTTTCTTCCTCCTGGTTTGGTCGCCTATCTTCTGAGATGCATTTGCAACAAATTTCAATCAATTTGGAGGTGAAATGAGTGAGTTATGAGTTTTTTACTGTTTTCCAGTTTGCTGTTCTAAATTTCCAGAACTCAGGAATTTGCATCAGATTTATCAGTTTCCAGTTTAATCACTTTTTCAGTCATTGGAAAGCAAAGAACATTGTTAGAATTCATTCTTATATCCATATCTCACTTCTATATCATTGTAATTCATTTATTTGCAGTCATGTTGAAATTGTAAGGTTCTGATTAGTAGTACTAATCTAACCGTTATTATTGCTGCAACTATTTGATTTAATTCTCATTAAAGTCCCCTGGAAGGTTTACCGCCAGTGTGGTTAAAATTGTTTGTAAATCTTGTACCCACTTAAGTGGTGAATCCCCACAGTTCTGTGGATGCCCGCCGCAGCGGATGAATTACTTTCATTTGTAATCTTTTCCCCCCCACTGTTTGGTGGTAGCGTGGAATTGTTTCTCATGGCTGGTTATCCGCCTGATAGTTCTTAATTTCAATTTCTAGACTCCGTCATATGTTAGCACCTCGCCCTCAGTGGGATCTTGAGTGCACATTCTTGACGTTGAGTAGTTCTTCTATTCCAATTCAGTTTCTTCAGTTCAAGCTTCAGCATCTTCCATTCAAGTTCAGATTTTTATTTGAGGCTAACGCTAATCATATCATCTACTGCTGGTTATTTTGTGTTTTCCTTCGAAAAAATTGGTTAGCATATTTCAGATGCAATGCCGGAGAAGTACACAATCACCACAGTTGAATTGGGACGTCCTTCTGGAGCACAGGTGGTGGAAGAAGCTGAAAGTTCGTTTCAAGCATTGAAAGATAGGCTGGTGAAGAAGGAAGGAAAGTATAAGAGGTTGAAGAAAGAGCACAAGGCGTTGGTTGAGTATGTGCAAAATCTCGCACATCCTGTTGCTCAAGGTAATCCAGTGGCAGAGCTTCCATCAGAATTGCCACGTGAGCCGATCAGCGGCCTTGAAGAAGTGAAGAGGGCTGTGCGAGAAGGAGATAAGTGGGTAAATGGTGTCCGTGCTGAGGCTGAAAAGTTTATGGCAGATCTTGCCTCAGCATTTCAAAATGTTTCTGGTATTCTTTCACGCTTGGATGATGTTGAGCAAGCTTGGGGAGATACCCACATCTTTCAAGACAAAACTATCCCACGTCTTGCTGTTTTGATGCGTGTTCCCACGCAAACTCTGGTGAATGAAGGGGTAATTCAAGCAGGTGATAGGTATGATTTCCGTGGGTGGCATTCAGCAGCATTCACAGGGAAGAGTTTCTTTGACACTGCAGCAATGGAGTCCTCCAGGATCAGAAAGGCTATGAGGAATATTCATGAGAGTATTCTTAACACTTTGGAGGCAGTATTCGCAAGAAGGCTTGCGCATGAAGAGGTTGATGCAGAAGGACTAAGGGCAAGGTTGCAGCCATTCTTTACAGAGATGAGGACATTTTCCCAGTTGGATTTTGAAAACATCTCCACGTTTTCAACAATCATTCAGAGCACGCAGGATTCTATGGAGACTTGGGAAAAATCTTGTGAGAAGCACGAGCAAATGGTAGCCATCTTGGAGTATTAGTTGAATCTCACTCCATCAATTTCTGAAGAAGAGGTCGACGCAATGCTGGCGCGATTCATGGCATACGCGGTCCGAGAGAAGAGCAAAGGAATCCGGGTCGTGGACGAGAATCTTCTAGAAGGTTAGTGGGCATTAATTGCTCATACTGGTCAGAGGAGGAATCTGCTATTTTTAGGAGCATTTATGACGCCACTCCTCCACCTTCTGGCGGTTTTTAGGGCAAAGCTTGTCTAGGGCTGAGGTGGCTCAATCTGAGCCCTCCATTGTAATTCGATCTGGGCCGTCGGTTGAAACAGGCCAGCTATATAAGGGGGAGTCCCCCTCATTTGTACTCTAGTAGTCATAGAATCAGAGAGTAGAGAGCAATTAGTGAAGCAGAATAGAGAGTAGAAGCTTTTAAGTTAGAGTAGTTTCTCATTTGCATTGTTGAAGAAGAAGGGGAATTCTCCCTTTGAGAATTTTGTAAGAGATTGTCACAAAAGGCTATTCTTAATAAAGCATTTCATTGATGGTGAATTCAAACTTTGTTTGGAATAGTTCGTGAGGTTTCTTTTTCCTTTGACTTCAATTAGGACTTAATCTCATGCTAGTATTTAGACATGGATGTTTATGCTTGACATAAGTGAATTTCTTTTATCCATACCACTAACGTTCTTACTGATGGTAAGCTCGTCTTGCGTGGTCAACTGGAACATTTTGCACTTAACTTCGATCGAAATTCATGTGTAGTTATGCATCGCTGTGATGGTAATTGCATCATTGGATTGTGATTTGAACATCATTTTCACCCTTTGAAGATTGCACTTGCTTTGTTGAAGCTGTCCTAAGGGAGGCTAGGCAAGGTTTGTTCGAAGTTCATTCAAGTTAAGCATAACATTCATTTGCATTTAGATTAAAACTTAAAATTTTAGAAATCTCTGCAGCCATTTAAATTCTGCATAATCTTGGTTAGTTTTAGGAAATTTGCACGCTAAAGCTAAATCATTCGCATAAAAGTCCCCTTTAAAAGCATATATTGGTTGTTATTGCACGCATTCTGAACAATTACGTAAGTCCCCTCGTGAGAACACAGCATATACACATCAACCAAACTGGGTCTATTCGCAATTCAAGAACCTTGGAGTTGAAAGCGTGATCTTACTTGCAATCTTAGCACGCTGAATACTTTGTTCAAGAGAGAATAGAGTGTCCATTTGGGAAACTTTGTTCTGTGTTGGTGCGGTCTCAAAAACCACGTCAACAGGGTGCATCATATAAAAGCTCATAAACTGTAAAACTAAGCTATTTTCTACAAAATGGAAATGCAGAAGGTATTATTTAATAGAAACAAATAGATCACAAGTGATAAACATACCCGAATGCTTCCAAATTATTTATTTAAAAAGATAAGTCAACTTGCCAGCCAAGAATCGAGAAAACTGGCAAATATGGATGCCTGGCCTCCAGAAATGACTTCTCCCACTCTGAAACAAGATACGAAGGGCTAATAGGAGTAGCCGCCAAGAATGAAGCACAAACAGGAACCAAAGAGAAGGCGCTTTAGCTTCTAGCTTCACACGCCAAACCTCCAGGAAGGCACAAATCCCAAGGCAAATGGTACGGCCAAGGAAGAAACCAAAAGAAACAAGTTGAAGGTTGAGATCTATTGAACATGGCATCTCTAGTGAAGAAACCCCCTTCCTTATTGCAGACAAGTAAATACTGAATGATAAAACTCTGATAGAAGCATGTAGAACCTCTGAATGAAGCCCTCACAATTGCACTAATTCGACTGGTCTCTCACAGTCTCAAAAATGCTCAACATCGAAGAGATTGCGTTCTCCAATGGAAATATTGCCCAAACCCTGATCACAGAGGAAAGCACAGAAGAAACCTCAAAGGCAAAGTCGAAATAATCATCAATTGAGTTTCTCATTGCCAAAATGCCTTATATTCCAAAAGGCACGCATTTCAAGAAAAGAACGCCACTTTCATCATTTAAATCTTTTTAAAAATATATTTAAGTCCCTTTCAATAGTTTAGACTTAAATACTTGGGCACCACTTTTATGTTTTAAGTGATTTAATTTTAAATCACCCTTTTATGAATATTTAAGTGATATTAAAAGAATAAAGTCAATTTGACTTTATAGTAAAAAATTAAGTTAATATAACTTAAATCACTTAAATAATCATAACTTCCTCAAAACTCCATATATCTCTATGTCGTCAGAAGCTATCAACTCCTTAACTGCCAAGGCCTGCAGTGAGCCAATCACTAAACTCTGAAAATGAGAACGACCAACTCCTCTAGAAAATACCACTGACCCTCTAACCAATCCAGTTAGCCCACAAGGGTCCAAGAAAAAGGCTAACACACTGTTCCTGAGAACTGACTAGAGCGGGGACATCACAGTCCGCCCTCCCCGAATTTGCTTGTCCACAAGCAAACTCAAAGCCGGATGCTGAAGAATACTGTCACTCTCCCAAGTAGCATCCTCTGCCGGCAGATCTTTCCACTTCAACAGATATTCCCTGATAACCCGCCTCCGAAGATGACGCTTTCTGGAATCCAGAATGGCCTCGGATATCAAAATCAACTTCCCCTCATCATCCAGGGGTGGTAAATCTGAAGAAGGGGTCACCTGCTGTCCCAACGCCTTTTTGAGGCGCGACTCATGGAACACGTTGTGAACCTTACTATTCACCGGTAGATCTAACTCATAAGCCACTTCACCGACACACCTGACAACTTTGAATGGTCCATAGTATCGTGGCTTAAGTTTTTCAGCGCCCTTCTTACGAAGGGTGGACTGCCTATAAAGCTGTAGCATCAAATAAACCAAATAATCGATCTCGAAAGATCGCTCCACTCGCCTCTGATCAGCATATTGCTTTTGCTGATTTTGAGCTTTCTGAATGTTCTCCCTGAGTGCTCTCATAATGTCCTGGTTCTCTTGTAATAAATCCCCAGCACTAGGTACTCTACTGTCACTCAGCAACAAATCTATAAAACTTGGAGCATCATATCCATATAATGCTCGGTATGGTGTCATCTGAATACTCATGTGATGAGTGGTATTGTAGCAATACTCACAAAGGTATAACCACTTCACCCATGCCTTCTGCTGCCCTGAACTGTAATTCCTCAAGTATCCCTCCACCCATTTATTGACTATCTCAATCTGCCCATCTGTCTGTGGGTGGTAGTTGGTACTCGGAGTGAGCTCTGTCCCGCAAAGTTTGAATAACTCCTGCCAGAAGTTACTCAAAAACCTGCTATCTTTGTCACTGACTATGCTCTGAGGCAAACCATGCAACCTGAATACCTCTCGGAAAAACAAGTTTGTCACCTGTGTAGCTGTGTGAGTAGTAGTGATTGGGAAGAAATGAGCATACTTCGTCAATCTATCTACTACCACAAAAGTGTTGTCCTTCCCTTGAGCTTTCAACAAGCCCGTAATGAAGTCCATCGACAAGCATTCCCACTTCCTCTCAGGAATAGGAAGCGGTTGTAGTAGTCCCGCAGGGTATGTATGTTCTTGCTTGTTCTGCTGACAAACAAGGCATTCCCTGACATACTGAAGAACAAATGACTTGAGACCCTTCCAAGTGAATCTCTCCCGTACCTGCCTGTAGGTCTTAAAGTAACTAGGATGTCCTGCCATAGGTGAATCATGAAATGATCTCAATACCCTGTCCCTCATCTCAGAACCTGGGACTAGAAATATCCTCCCTTTGTAAATGATAAGATCATCTACAAGTGAGTATCTACCATCATGTACTGTCCCATCCACTATGCTAGAAGCCCACGGGTTCTTAGCATACTCTGCAACTATCATGTGTCTCTAGTCCTCTGCAATCTCTCTAATGGAGCTCAAGTGTGGGTGGCGAGATAATGCGTCAGCAACCACATTCTGTGTACCCTTAACATAGGAGATGTCAAAATCATAGGACTGAAGTTTGCTGACCCATTTTTGTTGTCTTTCATTCAAATCTCGCTGTCCTAGGAAATGTTTTAGACTATTGTGATAGGTTTTAACACAAAATTTACTACCAACCAAATACTGCCTGATCTTGGCCATGGCATGCATGATGGCCAACATTTCCTTATCATAAATGCTAAAGCTCCTCTCAGGACCTCTCAGCTTCCTGCTCTCGAAAGCTATAGGATGTCGGTCCTGCATGATAACTGCCCCAATACCCTCACCGCTGGCATCACAATGTAGCTCAAATGGCTTGGTGAAATCTGGCAATGCCAAAACTGGACATGTAGTCATGAGAAGTTTAAACTTCTCAAAGCACGCTTGTGCTAATGGTGTCCACACAAAGGCTCCCTTTTTAGTCAAATCAGTCAGTGGCGCTGAATGACGCGAGAATCCACTAACGAACTGTCGGTAGAAGGCGCATAGACCTACAAACCCCCTAAGTTGTGTCAGAGTCTCAGGTGTAGGCCAATCAATGATAGCACGAACTTTCTCTAGATCCATACTGACTCCCTCACTGCTGATGATGTCACCCAGATATAAAAGTTCTCCCAATCCTAGTGCACACTTGGATTCCTTGGCATTCAAGGACTCCCTATCCAATATGCTCAATACTGCATCCAAGAGAACTATGTGTTCCTCCCATGACCTGCTGTAAACCAGTATGTCATCGAAGAACACCAAAACAAATTTCCTCAAGTGAGGATGGAAAACCCTGTTCATTGTGGACTGGAATGTGGCTGAAGGGTTGGTTAAACCGAATGGCATAACCAAGAAGTCATAATGTCCACAGTGGCATCTAAATGCGGTTTTCTCAATATCCTCCTCTCAGACTCTGATCTGATGGTAACCTGTCCTCAAATCAATCTTCGAGAAATAGCAAGCTCCATGAAGCTCGTCTATCAACTCATCTATCTGTAGAATAGGATACCTATTCTTTATAGTCTTCCTGTTGAGCATCCTGTAGTCAATACACATCCTAAGTGTACCATCATTTTTCTTCACCAAAACAACTGATGAAGCAAAGGGTGACTTACTCGGCCTAATGTGCCCCCTTGCTAAAAGTTCCTTAATAGTTTTTTCAATCTCATCTTTTAAACATTTGGGGTGCTGGTAAGGAGTGATCACGATAGGTTTCGTGCCCTCGTCCAGCTCTATAATATGCTCAATACCTCTATCAGGAGGTCTACCCAGTGGGATAGCACTGAAAACCTTTGCATGTTTGATTCAGAGTGCCTGAATATTTGGATGATAAGAAGAATCTTGCTGCTCCTTCTGTGAAGGCATTACCTTGCACTCTGCTGCCCAATCCACCATGTCATGCCGAATCAAACGTTCCATTCTTCGGAGTGAAATTTCTTTTACATTGCTGTCATTGACGGCTTTAAGAACATGATTTGTGCCATCAACTCTAAATTTCATCTCCATGTCATGCAAATTAAGTGTGAACTCTCCTATCGCATGAAGCCACTTCATGCCGAGAACTATATTTGTTCCTCCCATGTTCACAACATAAAAATCTGCCTTAAACTCAAAATTGTTAAGTTTCATTGGCAAATCCGGAATCATCCTCTCGCAGTTGAGAGTGTATCCATCTGCAACCTTCACACGAATGCCTTCAAACTGCTGAGTTTGAATTCCCCTTTTCTCCACTAACCGTGAATCAATAAAATTGTGGGTTGCACCTGTGTCCAAAAGAGATATGACTCTTTGACCTACTAAGATCCCACGAAGCCTGAAAGATCCCTCTCTCTGCATGCTGGACATATGAGCCTCCTGTAGCTCACTCTCTACCTCAATTTCTACCTCATTTTCTGATTTTTCTTCATCTGTGTCATAGATAGCAGCTTGCTGGTCTGAAAATCAGTCAACGTTTCTCCCTCATAAAACCATTCCATGTGCTTGTTTTTCCCTTTAGGCTTGAGGGGACAGTCATGGTTGAAGTCATATGGGCTCTTGCAGTAAAAGCAGAGCTTCCTCCTACGCAGATCATTCATTATTTCACGATCTAATGGTGTTGCATATTTTTTCTTTTGATCAGCATTATCAACCTTCTTTGGATCAGATTTGTTATCAATGTAGGAAATAGATGGTTTCAAGTCAAATTGTTTACGAGGTGTAGTGAGCTCCATACTGCGAGCTTTCCTCATGGCCTCCTATAAAATAGGGGGATCAAATGCCTTGATCCAACCTTTCATGGGCTCGAAAAGACCCTCAATAAACAATATGATCAGCCTTCTCTTTGAGATGCCTATCACCATCACGGATAGTCTCTGGAATTCTCCAATGTAAGATTCCAAGCTACCCAACTATTTTAACTACGCAAGATCCTTGAAAAATAGTTAGGGATCACGTCTATCAAACCTCTCTACCAGTCTATCAGTAAACTCCTGGTACGAGGTAATCCTATCATGGTGTAGTGTTGCCATGCCAAGAATCCACCAGTCATGTGCTACGCCATCAAGGTGGAGAGCTGCAAATCATATAGCATCTTCCTCTAGCATAGGACGTAGTGTCAAGAATGTATCCAACTTACTCACCCAGGCACGTGTTGTAACTCTACCACTGCCATCATAGTGAACTAAAGTCAGTTTATTGGTAGCCTATCTGAAATCATTTTGTTTGTTTCTAGGCCTCCTGTCATTCCTGTTATGGTTATACTCTCTCTTCTGGCTCATGAATCGATCAAAGTTAAGGTACTCCTTAACTCTCAGAGGCAATGCATCCCATTCATCATGCATAGTCATGATGGTATCTGCAAAGTTCACTTCACCACCCTGTTCAACCTCTTTCTCTTCATCAGCTTCATTTCTGATAAAAGTAGGACAAGTAGCTCTCTCAAAGGTGCGTGTTGGAGCAATAATTCTATGTGGTTCTCCATGAATACTGCCTTCCTGATCTCGACCCTGATTTTGACCTCTATGAAGTGTCAAATTTTGAACATTTGTGCTTAGCTGCTAGAGGATATTCGCCACCTGTTCTTGGCCTGCCACCATGCCTCTAAGTACATCTCTAGCTTCTCTGTCCTCTTCATTGAGAGGATTTCTATGAGAACCTTCAGCTTCCCTGTCAGCCATGTTATCAAAGTCTAATTCTTCTTCCTGTTCATCAAACGGAAATGCTGGAAATGGTTCAAAAGTACTCTGAAAACCAGGACCCTTGCGTGAGTAGTACCTATCAAACCTATTCTGATGAGACCACATAGAAGCTGCTAACCCTTCAGGCTAGCAGGATCAGTGCTCTAATACCACTATGATTAACCCTGCTGGCTCACAACTCAAACCCCTGTATTTTCTTATCTTATTTGTGTTTTTTAGTTTTTTTAAAGAAAGTTTGTAGACAGAAGAGAAGGGGCGTGTTGACGTGGTTTTTGAGACCGCACCAACACAGAACAAAGTTTCCCAATGGACACTCTATTCCCTCTTGAACAAAGTATTCAGCGTGCTAAGATTGCAAGTAAGATCACGCTTTCAACTCCAAGGTTCTTGAAATGCGAATAGACCCAGTTTGGTTGATGTGTATATGCTGTGTTCTTACGAGGGGATTTACATAATTGTTCTGAATACGTGTAATAACAACCAATATATGCTTTTTGAAAGGGACTTTTATGCGAATGATTTGGCTTTAGAGTGCAAATTTCCTAAAACTAATCAAGATTATGCGGAATTTGAATGGCTGCAGAGATTTCTAAAATTTAAATTCTAATCTAAATGCAAATGGGTGTTACGCTCAACTTGAATGAACTTCGAACAAACCTTGCCTAGCCTCCTATAGGACAGCGTTAACAAAGTAAGTGCAATCTTCAAAGGATAAGAAAAATGTTCAAATCACAATCCAATGATACAATTACCATCACAACGATGCATAACTACACATGAATTTCGATCGAAGTTAAGTGCAAAATGTTCCAGTTGACCACGCAAGACGAGCTTACCATCAGTAAGAACGTTAGTGGTATGGATAAAAGAAGTCCACTTAAATCAAACATAAACATCCATATTTGATTACTAGCATGAGATTAAGTCCTAATTGAAGTCAAAGGAAGAAGAAACCTCACAAACTACTCAAAACAAAGTTTGAATTCACCATCAATGAAATGCTTTATTAAGAATAGCCCTTGTGACAATCTCTTACAAAAATTCTCAAAGGGAGAATTCCCCTTCTTCTTCAATAATGCAAATGAAAACTACTCTAACTCAAAATTTCTACTCTCTATTCTGCTTCACTAATTGCTCACTACTCTCTGATTCTGACTATGACTACTAGAGTACAAATGAGGGGGACTCCCCCTTATATAGCTGGCCTGTTTCAACCGACGGCCCAGATCGAATTACAATGGAGGGCTCAGATCGAGCCACCTCAGCCCTAGACAAGCTTTGCCCTAAAAACCGCCAGAAGGTGGAGGAGTGGCGTCATAAATGCTCCCAAAATAGCAAATTCCTCCTTTGACCACTATGAGCAATTAATACCCACTACCCTTCTAGAAGATTCTCGTCCATGACCCGGATTCCTTTGTTCTTCTCTCGGACCGCGTACGCCATGAATCGCGCCAGCACTGCGTCGACCTCTTCTTCAGAAATTGATGGAGTAAGATTCAGCTGATACTCCAAGATGGCTACCATTTGCTCGTGCTTCTCACAAGATTTTTCCCAAGTCTCCATAGAATCCTGCATGCTCTGAATGATTGTTGAAAACGTGGAGATGTTTTCAAAATCCAACTGGGAAAATGTCCTCATCTCTGTAAAGAATGGCTGCAACCTTGCCCTTAGTCCTTCTGCATCAACCTCTTCATGCGCAAGCCTTCTTGCGAATACTGCCTCCAAAGTGTTAAGAATACTCTCATGAATATTCCTCATAGCCTTTCTGATCCTGGAGGACTCCATTGCTGCAGTGTCAAAGAAACTCTTCCCTGTGAATGCTGCTGAATGCCACCCACGGAAATCATACCTATCACCTGCTTGAATTACCCCTTCATTCACCAGAGTTTGCGTGGGAACACGCATCAAAACAGCAAGACGTGGGATAGTTTTGTCTTGAAAGATGTGGGTATCTCCCCAAGCTTGCTCAACATCATCCAAGCGTGAAAGAATACCGGAGGCATTTTGAAATGCCGAGGCAAGATCCGCCATAAACTTTTCTGCTTCAAGGCGAACACCTCTCACCCACTTATCTCCTTCTCGTACAGCCCTCTTCACTTCTTCAAGGCCGCTGATCGGCTCTCGTGGCAACTCCGGTGGAAGTTCTGCCGCTGGATTACCTTGAACAACAGGATGTGCGAGATTTTGTACATACTCAACCAACGCCTTGTGCTCTTTCTTCAACCTCTTATACTTTCCTTCCTTCTTCACCAGCCTATCTTTCAATGCTTGAAACGAACTTTCAGCTTCTTCCACCACTTGTGCTCCAGAAGGACGTCCCAATTCGACTGTGGTGATTGTGTACTTCTCCGGCATTGCATCACTCAAGTCATGATCCTCCCTTGGGGCAGCGATATGAAGGCTGTGGGAACCGGCCTCATTTGTTTCCATCCTTGTATATTTTCTTGCCCTCTTCCGCTTAGGCGACTTGCTTGTCCTATTTAAGAGTTCTTCCATTTCAATTGCTAGGTCGGCGTCATCACCTTGGTCCCTTCTGATTGCCTGTGAAAGCCAATTTCGTTGAATATCATAAATAATCAAGGGCTGCTCCTCAGTTGCTTCCACTTCCCGAACTTCTTCCCGAGCAGTATTTGTTGGAGGCTCAATTATCTCGACCTCTTGATCACTTCCCTCATGAGTCCTAGCATCTTCTTCTCCGAAGGAAAAGTCAAAGTGGGTTTCCATATCCGATTCTTCCCCTTCATCCCGCTTACTGGCAGCTTCAGGATCATTGACGCTCTGAGTATCTATTTCTTTTGGTATTGGCTGGTTGACTTCTCCAACTTCCGGCTCCTCATTTCTCGGAGCTCTCTGACTAGCAAACAATGAAACTTCACGCCTACTGGAAGAATGAGATACCAGCTGAGTGGACGCTGTATCCTCTGACCCCTGCGGCTCCGGCTGAACGGGCTCCCTTCTTTTTGATTCTGGACCTCGTGTGAGTTGCTTCTTCCTCTTTGCTAACACCGGCGGCCTTCTATCACCCATGAGGTCATATGTGAGGGCGACTGACCTTCTCCTTAATCTATTAACACGCTCATCCACCCATGCTCTAGTGAATGTCATGACCGGGATAGACAGAGTGTCTAGATCCACAATCTCTGGTTCGGCCCAATCTATTGGTGGCATCGGAGCGTTCTTTACCGTTTCATAATCTGGATGGGTGACCCTAGTATCCTCCTCAAGTTGATCTGGCACCTTAATCACCTCACACTCCCTGATTAGCTTTAGAGGCAGCCTTGAAAACATCCTTTTCCTAATTTCGTCCTCGCTCCCAGCATTTGCCCAAAAGTCTTCCAGGTGGGCCTTGTGTTTGTATTCTTCTCCTTGAACCGTTCCAATCATTCCCTTAGGATCGAAACTCTGTCGGCTGGTATAAAGGGTTAACTTGTAGAATTTCAGCTCATCCTCGGCCTCTTTGGCTGCTTGTAAGGTAGGGCATTCTTCGAGTGAATTTCCCAACACAATGGGAAAGTGTAAGCCTCCCTTCTTCTTTCTTCTAATGATCTTGTCATAGGCCACCAATTGCCTGGACAACTCAAGCAATACCATTCTGTTAGTTGGATACCTAGGTAGTTTGTAGACATGTGAATCGTACCCTGGCAGCCTCAAATAGGTAAACTTTGGGAATTGGACGAACCAACACCCATATTCTTCTACCAGCATCTGAGCTTCCTCGGATATCCTCTGTTGTAGCCTTTGCTGAAGGGTCCTTGTGATGTACATGGTAAAAGCATCATTCACTCTTTGAAAGTCACCAGTGTGAGTAAGATGTAACTGTCTGCATGACTGGTGAATCTTGAACTGATTGTAGCCGCAGCCAATTGGCTCCTGGTACGCCAATCCTCTGTACTTGGTCATTCGAGCCAACATGTAAATGACATATGAGCTCATATAAAATGTTTTTGTTCTTCTGAGGCTCCGGAACTGCTCATCGATGTTATCACTTATCATCTTCGCCCAGTTTACTTGCTCGTTCCCCTCGAGCACTACACTGATGTAAAAGAACATCCATGGCTTGAATATGAATGACTGTGGGCTGCCATTGACTCTGCTGAGAAGCATAATGATGTCGCAGTACTCTTGCTTTAGCTCCTCCGAGATTATCTGTTTCGGTAGCCTGGCAGCAGGTGGCTTTGGCTTGCGCATCCATGAGGTGTTTATCCTTTTCATGCACTTTTCAAAGGTGGTGGCGTACATCTTATCTGCCTTGGCCTTGGACTTATACAACATATTGTCCGTAGCAAGTATTCCAAACGCCTCGCCAATTGCATCTGGAGCGAAATTAGCCATGATCATACCGTCCGAGAGGTGATAGTTCGATCCTCAGAATTGTAGAAGTTGGCACACTCAAGGATCAACTCGGGACAACGGACTGCCGGTTGGAAGCCTGCTGCATTGTACAATCCGCTCTTGACGATGTTACGTGATGCATCTGTTGGAAGGTTGCCACCTTGCCCGTACATTCGGCGTATGAATGTCTCGAGGTTGAAGGACCCGAGGTTGGTGTCCGTCAAATTGCCATACTTTGAGATGATTTTCGACTCCGGGATAAAGGACTTCTTTAGGCCCTTGATGATCGCCTGCCTGGAGGCGTTCTCTTTGACAGCTTCGTTGTTTGCAGCCTTAGTTCCAGCCTTGCTAGTTCCAGCAGCGTCAGCCATCTGCAAACAAAAGCGAATATTACTCCATCAACTTTTTAAAACAACAAACACGCGAGGCGGCTGGCGGTTGGAGTTGGCTGCAAAAATAAATACAAGTTAGTAGCCTCAGCATCCAACTTCAACTTTCGACAACTTGCAGCCAAAAGAAATATTCAACTCCACGTAAGAAATCCATTCCAACAATTTCAACTTCGGAAAAAGCGTTAAGTTTCAGCAATATTTAAAATCAGCAACTCCGAATATTTAAAATCAGCAAGCTTGCGAATTACAAATTACCAAGTTTGAAATCAGCTCTTCGACAGTTATACATCAGCAACTTCGAAGAGTTTTAAATAAGTCCGAGAGTTTTAAACGTGCAAGTTTAAATCAGCAAGTTTCAATAATTTAGAATCAACTTTTCGAAAGTTATAAATCAGCAACTTCGAAAAGCAATCAAAACTAGCACTTCGAAAATTATAAAACAGCAACTTCGAAGGCTTTACAATTTAAATCCAATTTGATTGCAACACTCAGCAACTTCAAACAACTTCGAAAAAAAAAAATTAAAGCTCAAGCAATTTCGAATTCTCCAGCATAAATAAATGATTTCAGCATTTCAACTCTTAACTTCAAAAGCATTTCGACTTTCAGCAAAATAAAAAGTTTCAGCAACTTCGGGTACTTACCTCAGCAACGTGAAGAAATAAAAAATGCTAAACCCTTCAAACTTTACTTCGAAGCACTTCGCAACTCCGAATCTCAACAACTTCAAGAAATCAACTTTCAGCAACTTCAATCTCTCAGCAACTCTCAAATGAAATCTCACAACTCAACTTGCCAGCATAAATTTTAACTTCGAATCTTGTGAAATGAGAATGAAAATCCTCAGAGTTTTATAGCAAAAGGCTGGCACTAATTTTAGCAGATGCCTTTTATTCCCTTCATAATGACTGACGCGTTTGCTAAATTTAAAAGGGAATATTCCAGTCGTTAGGCAGTTGTTATGACAATTTGCTATTCGGGGAGATTCTTTCCTCGATTTAAATTTAAAATTCCCTCCCGACTGCCAGTTACCTCAAGTAATTTCGAGAAAATCATTTTTACATCGATTTGAAGTTATCTCAACTGCATTTTAAAATGGCACTTTTAATTTATTAAAAATTTAATTTAATAGCCATTTTAATTTATTTCTTCAACGCACTTTAAATATTCGATATCAATCGTCAAACTTGGCTAGGCATAATTTTATTTTCCATCCGTAATTGACTTCCAAAATAAATTCCCCTTGTTAAAATCATCCGAATTTCACAATTTCGTGGGTCAAAATCGAAAGGGGAATTAAATATTAAACTTAGGAAAATAATTAATTAATTAAATTAAATTAATTTCTCCGTCTTGCTAAGAGAAATTTTAATTTCTTCCAAATGCCATAGAGAATTCTCATTTTAATCACGCTGAGGGGAAAATTTTTAAGTGCCTTCGAAGTCTAAAATTTAAAATTTAACCTCTTCCTTCAAGAGTGGGCGCACTTATACCTTAGTGTGTTCACTTTCATGCCATAGAAAACTTACGTTGCTGGGCATATTTCACATTATGAGTTTTCAATTTTGTAGCTTGGGCGCATTTAGATCATGATACTTTTAGTTTGAACGCTTAACATCCTTTTCTACCCTTACCCAAGGCGCATATGAAGGTAGGCTCTTTTAATTAATTAAGATGCTTTTTAAAACAATTTCCAACTTCCAAAGTTCCTAGGCGTAATTCATGCGTTTTTCCACGTTTGAGACTTGTTCACATCTAGGCGCAAATGGCATGTGTTGCTTTCAAATTTGTTGCGTTTGAATGATCATGAGTCAAGGCGCAAATAATTGTGTGCACTTCCAGTTTGAGATACAAGAAAAACGCACAGGCAGCTTGCTATTTCTCCATAGGCGCATATGAAGGTGGAGTTCTCAATTTCTTCCCAGAGGCGCATTTCATATCATCAACCTCCAATTTCGCTTTTTTTAGCTTTGGGCGCATATGGCTATGTGAGTGTTGAGGCGCATGATATTTTCAATCTCAGAAAGGGCTTGGCCAAGTTTCGGGTTTCTAAGCTTAAGGGCGCATTTGATATACCTGTTGTGACGTTTTTTACACATCGCCCCATTGCAAATGGGGACCCCCTATTTTCGGCTTTGCTTTTGGTTTGGTGTTGGTTTGTTTTTGTTGTCGTCTCTCTTTTCTACTGTCTGCTTTTCGGAGCGAGTGAAAATTGACCAAGTCTGAAAATTAGGGTTTCATCGTTTCTGGCTAATTCAGGGGCAAATGAAGTGAATAAATTGAAAATTGAGCTTAACGTTGTTGTCAGTATGCTTCCAGCAGGCTCTCACAGATTTTCATCGAATTCGAGGTACTTACTATTTTTAGTAAGTGTGAAATTCAAGGCAATTTATCAGCTATTTTGAGATTCCATCATCACACTGCATTCAGAGTGTACCAGACTGCTTGCATGCCAAATTTGAGCAAAAACGGACGACTTACTATTTTTAGCAGTCCGGCTTCCGGCGCGAATTTCAGGGTCCAGATGCAGAGTTTTTCTTTGCATGTCTGATATTCCTTCCGGGTTTTTCGAGACCTTCGCGATGATGTAACATGCAAGACGAGACGACCACTTTCGTAAAATTCTCCGAGGCTATTTTAGGGTTTGCATGTCGGTTTCTTTTGCATGCCGGGTGATTCCGATGGGTTTTTCAAGAGCTTCGCGATGGTATGACATGCAAATGGAGATTCTCACTCAGAAGGAACTTGCTATTTTTAGCGGTGTGTGTCCCAGCCGCTTCCCGCCAGCTTAGAATCACAAGCCGATCGTAGTGCGCTAAAACGAGAGCAAACGGAGATCTTTTGATACATGCGCATAAGTTAGGTTTCCAACTTCGAGCCTAAAATAGGCATCAAAAGTCAAAATCTTCAAAACCGATAAACCATCGCGATCACGCCTTCAAGCTATCACCGGTGAAATTTCAAGTCAAACGGAGCACTTACTATTTATAGTAAGTCAAATTGGAAACGTAAAAATAGTAAATCAGCCGCATGCGCTGTCAGCCAGCAGGTCACGTGGTGAGGATCGCCTCATTCAAATTTCAACTCGATCAGAGCTTGGGAGCTATCAAAAACATGAGCTTACTATTTATAGTAAGCCACCTTCAGAAACAGGCTATAAATAGCAGAGTGATTGAAAATGGCAGTGTCGACAGGACAACAGAGCTATGAGGATGCTACGTTCAAAATTTCAAGTTGATCCGAACTTCAGAAGTGCAAAATTGAGAAGACTTACTATAAATAGCAGGGCACGTAAGCTGGCGAAGATGATGAAAATTTGTCTAAGTCTGGAGTTTCGTCCAGCAGGCCTGCCAAAATGCGCCCAGACTGATGAAGAGGCATGAAAAATTTCTAAGTCTGAGCTCATCCTGCTCATGGGGCAAAATGCGCCCAAGATGAAGAAGTCAAAGAAAGTCAACATTGTTCGTCCTGCAGGCATGAGGAAATGCGCCCAAAATGAAAGAAGGAAAAGTTTAAAAAAGTTTCTAAGGCATAAAAAAATCCTCCTGCCTGGCTAAAATGCGCCCATGCAAGAAGAAGCTTAAAAAAGTCAAAGAGGTCAAGGTTTTTCATCCTCCTGCCTAGCTGAAATGCGCCCAGCTCAAGGAAGTAGCATGTTCAAAATATTCTAAGTGTTTATCCACCTCCTATGCCAAAATGCGCCCACCTTGAAGGCAAGTTGCTAAAAAATTTCTAAGTATAAGTTTCATCCACCAGCTACATGGAAATGCGCCAAGGATGAATGAAAGTCAACAGGTCAACAAAGTTTATCCTGCAGCTAGGCTAAAATGCGCCCAAAAGGCAAAATAGTCAAAGAAGTCAAGGGATTTTCATCCTTCATGAGGTGCAAAATGCGCCCAAAACATGCCATATGGAGACAAAAATAGGGGAGCTCAAAGGTCACAAGGTGGCGTTACAAGTTTCATCTTACATGCATAAGAAATGCGCCCATGTTTCAAACTTTATCCTCCACACATGGCCAAATGCGCCCAAAAATGCTAGGAAGGTTGACTTTCTCCTCTCTCCTTTGAATGCGCCTAATTGAGGCATGTGAGGACAAAGTGTATTAGGCGTTGAAAAAGATTCCTTCACACCATGCCAAATGCGCCCAAGTGAAGACAAGAGGTGGCGCTTGAAGTATATCCCTCTTGACATGCAATATGCGCCATGTTAAATGAATATGAGGTGAGGCGTGGCAAATAAGATAAAAGTGTTGAGGGTGAAATGATAGACAAAAAAAAAACATATTCCCCTTGAAGTGAGATGTGCGCCTAAGGTAAAGTGTAGGGAGTGGATGAATATAAAGTGTATTAGGCGTTGAAAATGCCAGGGGTTGAGAAAATATTCCCTAGGCGTTGAAATTTGATATGTTCTCCATGAAGTATGCTATGCGCCTAGGTAAACCTTGAAGGTGGTGAAGCAAAATACAAGGCGTGATTTTCCTCAAATATGAGATGAGTGATAAAATTCCCTCTAAGGCATTGGAGCTTCAAAAATATTTTTTCAAGTGTGAGGTAAAATGCGAAGTGGTGGTTAGAAAAATAAAATGTGCCAGGCACCTCTGTGAAAAAATAAAAATAAAAAAATTTCTAAGGTTGATATTTTGATATAAAATTTTCTAAGGCACAAAATATTCTCCCTTAGAAAAATCCCCAAGTCTGGAGAGGTGATGGAATTTTCCTTGAAACACAGCAGAGTTGCCTGAGATGAAGTCAGATGATGCCAGCTCCACAAGATTGATAAAAAATTTCCAAGTCAGAGCAAAATTCTCAGAGGGGATCGAAGAACGAGAACAAAATTGTTGAAAGAATAATTTTCTAAGGTTCAAAATTCAGAGAAATAAAATGAACCCGTTCGTTGTGCACCCATGGGTTCGATGCGTTCTGGAGAAAATTTTCTTCTGGGTATCGAAGATTGCCGATGAGGAGTTGATTTTAAGGTCTTCCACAGCTTGTCGAGGATTCGGGGATGAAGATTTTGATGGGCACTAGATTGATAAGTTTTCCTAAGGGAAAATTTGAAAATTTTCTAAGGCAAAGGTGAAGAAAATGTGTTTTCAAGGTGAAATTCTCCAGATGATGAATTTGAAAGGAATTGCCTAGGTGAATTTGCTTCAATCCTTCGTGAAGATAGTTTACTTGAGCCAGAAATGAATAAAATCGAGGTTATCAGAGCTCCAGCAGGTGAAATGAATGAACTTGAACGCAAAGTTGGCGATGAACGCTTGAAAGTTGGAGCATGAGGATCAGGTGAGTGAGTTAAGTTTATATCATGAAGTATTCTAATACCCCTCTCCTTGCTTGTTTTGCAGGAGGAATGTCGAGGCCAGAGCGATGACCTGAAGTGATGAAGCAAGATGACATCACAACCTTCGGAGGAAGATAAAATTACAAGTCTCAATCTTGAAAGAAGAAAAGGTTGCAAGAAATTGGCTAAGTGTTAGCTCAAATGACCCTCAAGTGGAAGAAGTCAAAGAACAACGCCAAGAAAGAAGATCGAGAACAGTGTGAACGCGTCTACAAATGGAATCTTCTAGAAGGATGATGGTGGACATTATGGCGCATTTATTACCCCACTCTCCTCTGTGGCGGTTTTTAGGGCAATATTGTTTAGGGCTGAGGTGGCGCGATTCTGGCCACTCTATTGATTGTAACCCTAGCCGTCTTTTGGGACTTGGCTAGCTATATAAAGGGGGAGTCCCCCTCATTTGTAATGGATTAGAAAGTAGACAGTAGAGAGGATCAGGGTAGAATTAGAGTAGAGGGACAGCTTAGAGTAGCTTAGAAGTAGATTGATAGTGTAGTTTGGAGAAGAAAGAAAGTTTTCCCTTTGAAAACTTTTGAGGAAATTGTTGTGTAACACATTTTATGATAATAGATCTTTTCATTGATGATGGAATTCGTCTTGTCATGAAATGCTAGCAAGGTTTCTTCTTCCTTTCGTATCCAAGTAGCTTAATTCATGCAAATAGCTTACTTCGGTGTGTGGTGTTTTATTGAGATAGCTTCGTTTTATTCCATACCACTAGCGGCTTGTTGATGATAAGTCTGCCTTGCGTGGTCAACTGGACATTATCTTGTGTTTAACTTCGGTTGTGGTTTACATACTTATATGCGTTGTTCTGATGGTGTATGTATGTTAAACTATAACTTGAATACCTTTTGCTATCCCCTTTGAAGATTGCACCGATTTTGCTGAGGCTGTCCGACGGAGGCTAGGTGAAATCCGGTTGAAGTCTATTGAGACGAAGCCCCACATACCCTGCATTTAGAATAGAATATAAACTTCTTAGGCCCTACACCCTTTTCAATTCAGTACTTTCTGGTTAGAATAGGAAACCCGCACTTCATAGATAAATCTTTCGAGCATTTGAATCCCTTTCTCCACTGCCGAACAATTCTGTAAGTCCCCTTGAAATACCAGCAAATCACATCGAGCCAAACTGAGCCTATTCGCATTAAAGGAACCTTGGAGTTGAACGCATGAACTTTCTTGCAATCTTAGCATGCAGAATACTTTGATCAAGAGAGAATAGGGAAGCCGTTGGCAACTTTATTCTGCGTTGGTGCGGTCACGAAATACACATCAACAATACCAAGCCTTCAATTTGGGCGGATTTTCAAATCTTCCGACTCAAGGCGCACACCATTGGGCAAGCTTTTAATTTGGGGCGCATATGGTACCCAGAGCTCCTAATGTCGTCCTTTAGAATATTCTCATGATTCATCCCCACAGGCGCATGTGACACTAACAATCTTCAATCTTACACATTAGGCGCATACCACTTGTCAAGCTTCCAATTCCAGCCAAGCGCAAATAACTATGTGAGCTTTCAATTCGTGACTTAGGAAACTTTTACCTTTCTCATGTTGCTTTCAAGGGCGCATTTAACATAGGCCACTTTCATTTTACCCCTTTTCCATACTTGTTCTTGAGCGCATTTACTGCTAGGAACTTTCATTTTGAAGAGGGGCGCAAATTGACCCATGGGCGTCCAGTTTTAGCCTTGGGCGCATTTTACCCATCCTCATCCCAATTTGTGCTTTGGGCGCATTTGAGGGGACCAACGTTCAATTTTCATTACTTAGAATTTCCTCCAAACTCATTTCTTGCCGAGGGCGCATTTTGACTTATCAACTTTCACTTTCATGCCTTAGCCAATTTCAAGCCACCCCCAGGCGCATTTGACACTTGCAACATTTATTTTGAAGAGGGGCGCATATAGCTAGTGGTGTTTTCAATTTTGGCCTAGGCGCAAATAAGGGGTCAAGCATCAAGTTTCATGAGGGGGCGCATTTGGACCCATAAGCTTTTAATTTCGCTACTTAGCCAATTTCCCATCCAATCACCAAGGGCGCATTTGAAGGGGGCTCCGTTCAATTTTTGACACTTAGTGAATTTTTGAATCTCCAACCTTCTTGGGCGCATTTGGAGGGTCAAGCTTCCAATTTCAAGTGCTTTTAATATTTTCTATCAAGCTCCAACCTCAAGGGCGCCTTTTAACCTTGCAACTTCAAGTTTTCTAGACTTAGTCATTTTTCTGCCTCTGTTCAGCCTTGAAAGCGAGTTTCAATATCGGACTTGAAATTTTATCCATTTTAGTGAATCTCATGCCCTCTGCTAGATTTAAGTTGATCAACCCTAACTCGCCCCGTCTTTCTATTTTTAGAAAGTTCCTTGAATTTCGCGCCTTCGACTGAATTTTGACCTTGGGAAGCTTGATTTTCACCCTGCTCTGAATTTTGACTAACTGGTTATGTCAGCACCTGATGCCTGTTTGTACCTGCTATTTTTAGCAACCTACTAAAAATAGAAACTGTTCAGAAAGTCTTCAAACTTCACGTGTTGAATGCCTGAAACATGGTGATCGTCACTGGAAGCTGTTCGTGCTTGACTACTATATTGTGCCCTTGATTTTAGGAAACCCTAATTGACCTGCTAAAAATAGCAATTATCTGATTCTTCATTCTCTGTAACTTGGTTTGCCTTGAAATTCGCGCCACGGATCACTTATCACCTGTTTGTCCTGTACCCGTCGAGATCTGGTGTCAACCTGCCAATTATAGCTGCTTCTGAAGTGACTTACTATTTATAGTAAGTGCTCGTTTCTGAGACTTCCTTTGCTCCGTTCGACTTGAAATTTGGACAGTGTGCCCCTTGCTGGTGAATTTACCCCTCTACGCTGACGCCGAGATCAACTTTCTATTTATAGCCTGCGGCTGGAGCATTTTACTAAAAATAGCAGGTTCTCCGATTGCCTTCAAATTTTGCCAGCAGACTATCCGAAGGGTGCTGATTGTGATGGATACCTCAGTTTTGAATATTTTGACCTCTGATTCCTCATTTTTAGCGCTGAAGCTCGAAACCCTAATTTTGTGCATGCTGCTCAGATGAGCTCCGTTTGACCTCGTTTCAGTTGCATGATGATCAGCTTGCATTTCTGAGGTGTTGAGTGGCTGCCTGAGAGATACCTGCTAAAAATAGAAGGCGGCCGGAAAAGTGACCGACCGGCTGCCGGATGATCTTGCATGTCATACTGCCCGAAAAATCTAGGAAAACCCAGAAAAACCCAGAGAAATCTCCAACATGCACGCACGCACTGGCTAAAAATAGTAAGTTTCTGGAAAGTGGTCAGCTCCATTTGCATGCTATACCATCGCGAAGCTCTTGGAAAACCCAGAAAGAAAATGCCGACATGCGCTGAAAATGTCTACTTGTAAACCCTGATATTGGCCTCCGAAGGCCGAATGCTGAAAGTCATCATCATACTTTGCATGCCACATCACCGCGAAGGTCTCGGAAAACCCAGAAGGAGTCTCCAGACATGCATCAGAAAATGTAACATTAAGGCCTTGAAATCTGCTCTGGAAGCTGTACTGCTAAAAATAGCAAGTCGTCCGTTTTTGCTCAAATTTTACCAGAAGTGAACTTGCAGCGCACAGAACGCGATGAAGTTGCCGGAATGTGAAAATCTCAAGAAAATCAAACCTAAATCGACACTTACTAAAAATAGAAAGTTGGCAGAACTTAGTGAAAATTTAGGGGTTGCTTGCCGGAAGCATCGTATTAGCACTACTAGGCACAAAAGCTGACTAACCAACTCAATTTGGCTTCAAAATGACCTAAAGATGTGAAACCCTAATTTCAATACTTGGTCGAATCTTTGCGTTCAAGCTTACTGACGGGAGCGTCCACGGAAAGCAGAAAGCAAAAAAGAAGCAGAACGAGAGAGAGACAAAAACCAAAACCAAAAGACCAGAATGGAGCAAAAATTTAGGGGTCCCCATTTTGAATGGGGCGATGTGTGAAAAGGTCACAACAGGGCACATCATATAAAAGCTCATAAACTATAAAACTAAGCTATTTTCTACAAAATGGAAATGCAGAAGGTATTATTTAACAGAAACAAATAGATCACAAGTGATAAACATACCCGAATGCTTCCAAATTATTTATTTAAAAAGATAAGTCAACTTGCTAGCCAAGAATGGAGAAAACTGGCAAATATGGACACCTGGCCTCTAGAAATTACTTCTCCCACTCTAAAACAGGATACAAAGGGCTAATAGAAGTAGCCGCCAAGAATGAAGCACAAACAGGAACCAAAGAGAAGGCGCTATAGCTTCTAGCTTCACACGCCAAACCTCCAGGAAGGCACAAATCCCAAGGCAAATGGTACGGCCAAGGAAGAAACCAAAAGAAACAAGCTGAAAGCTAAGATCTGTTGAAGATGGCGTCTCTGGTGAAGAAACCCCCTTCCTTATTGCAGACAAGTAAATACTGAATGATAAAACTATGATAGAAGCATGTAGAACCTCTGAATGAAGCCCTCACAGTTGCACTAATTCGACTAGTCTCTCACAGTCTCAAAAATGCTCAACATCAAAGAGATTGCGTTCTCCAATGGAAATATTGCTCAAACCCTGATCACAGAGGAAAGCACAAAAGAAACCTCAAAGGCAAAGTCGAAATAATCATCAATTGAGTTTCTCATTGCCAAAATGCCTTATATTCCAAAAGGCACGCATTTCAAGAAAAGAATGCCACTTTCATCATTTAAATCTTTTTAAAAATATATTTAAGTCCCTTTCAATAGTTTAGACTTTAATACTTGGGTGCCACTTTTATGTTTTAAGTGATTTAATTTTAAATCACCCTTTTATGAATATTTAAGTGATATTAAAAGAATAAAGTCAATTTGACTTTATAATAAAAAATTAAGTTAATATAACTTAAATCACTTAAATAATCATAACTCCCTCAAAACTCCATATATCTCTGTGCCGTCAGAAACTGTCAACTCCTGAACTGCCAAGGCCTGCAGTGAGTCAATCACTGAACTCTGAAAATGAGAATGACCAACTCCTCTAGAAAATACCACTGACCCTCTAACCAATCCAGTTAGCCCACAAGGGTCCAAGAAAAAGGCTAACACACTGTTCCTGAGAACTAACTAGAGCGGGGGCATCACAAAGTCAACAAGGAATGATTTGATAACATAAATGCTTAAACAAACTCTCTTCCAACGCACACCTGAAGACTCATTGTACTTTTCGATGCAAGCTGAAATAAAGATTATGTAAGCAAAACACATAAAACAAAACCCAAGAGAGTAGATCAAAGCAAATGAGGCATAAGATTTCCTTTCTCAAATTTCTAAAAATGATTACACTTCTGGGATAGCAGGTTTGTAGCAATAACTGGCTTACAATTTAGCGATCAAACCAAAAAACACTTAACACAAATTACAAATGAACTGAAAAATATCTTGCAGCAAAAGGCAGGCATGCAAGCTTTCTCTTACACTAAGTGAATAGACACCGAATAACAACTTGTAGGCAAAAGTAGGCTCAGCAATTTGTTATCACAATAACAGTTAAAGGAAAAATGGGCAAGGCTGCCCTTATTTATACACAAGCGAGGAGTAGGGAGCCCTAAAATCTCCTTGCTTTTACAACTAGACTTGCCAACTTGCAAGCTTTATTTCTAAAACTAAAACATGACAACTAACTAATAACTTGCTAAAAGCAAAAACAAGGAAAGTTCCAACTGTTACAACTTGATTTTTCTATTTCTCAAAGAATAGATAAGCGTAAGACAAGAATAGCAAGTTTAACTTGGAAAAGGAATCAAGTTAACTGCTATTTTTTTAGTTCTATTCTTGGAAATCTTCACTACCCCAAAAAGGTGTTGATTTTTCTCCAAAAAGCAATTTGCCAAAAAAAGTTGAGGTTGGGGTTTTTTGGACAATCGTGTTCTAAAGAGACCCAGTTTGTCAGATTCTAAAAAAAACTGAGGGCTTCTCGAAAAAGCACCAAAAAAGCAATTTTTTGGAAATATTAAATTTTCCAATCTTCAAGAGGAACAAAAAGCAGATGGACTCAGATCAATGAAAACTAAAAAATTTGACCACCTATTTTTGAAATGTGATGCCCTGGAAGATTGGATCATGAAAAAGCGTGCCTCTATGCATCCCAATCCCGAATCCATGAAGAAAACTGAAAAAACACCCCATTTGAGCCTCTAAATCTTGAAAAGCAGGAAATGATATCTTTCTTCCTCTAAAGGCCAACCTGCAAAATATGTGAAATGAATGCAAAAGTCTTCTTAAATAGATGTTGAAGATGAAAAGCGCTTTCTTCTCCAAGCTTTAAATCTTGAAGCCAATCCAGAAGCACGTATGTCGAATGTAGACACTGTTTTGAATGATGAATGACGAAAACTTGAAAAATTCTCTAGAGCATTGATTCTTGGGTGCCCCTAGCTAGCTAGGCTATTGACTTAGCCATTTTTGTCTGAAATTTCCAAATTTTGCTTAATAAAATGCATCCATTTGATCTTCGATTCCGGATGCCAGATGAATCTTGTGAACTAACTAATGGACTCATCACGAAGCTTGACCAAATTTGAGAATAGTAATCTGGAGGCAGCAAACTCTAAAAATTGATTCTAAGGGCTCAAAAACTTGGGTGCCCCTAGCTAGCTGGGGTGCCCAACTCCTCCAGACTTAGTTATGTTTTGATGTTCTTCATTTTTCATTGTTTTCTAATCTTCGGGAAGATTTCCTATTGAATTTGAAATTCCGACCGTTCAAGAGGTCTGATGAACTGGATGTTGTACTCATTGGATAGTTTGATGAAATTTGAGATGATTTTCTTGGAGGTGACTTACCCCAAAAACTGCATCTGGTGGCTTGATTTCCTAGGCACCCCTAGCTACTTGGGCGCCCAATTTTTTCAAGGTTAGCTATTTTTCTGTGTTTTATCTTTTCCAATTTTGACTTTTTCTATTCCTCATGATCTGCTCTCTGTTTGATCTGAAATTGCCAGCAATTGATGGATCTAATGATTTGGCTGAGAGATTAACTGCAAAGCCTGCAGAAATATGAGAACAAACTCTTAGAATGGAAAACCCTAACAACAACATCTGATGCCTTGAAATGATGGGGGCCCCTGGCTAGCTAGGGCGCCTTTACTATCCAGAGTTAGTTTTTATTTTCATTTTTTCAACCTTTCACTTTTCGCTCTGCACTCGGTAGCAGACTTCACTATGGACCATGCTTCGATTGTCGAGGAGTGAAAAATATGCTAAGGCATGAATAGCTAGGCGCCTTGAGTAAGCAAGGGTGCCTAGCATCTCCAGTGTTAGTTTATTTTTGCAACTTTCAAGATTTTTCAAATTCCCCTCCTTCATTCTTCGTTCCTCGACTCGATCTATGTAGTGCTCGAGACCTTGAATCTGACACTTGGCAGTTGACAATCCTCCATTGATGACCTCAGAGCTCCTGTTTCAACTTCTAAAAAAGTAGAATAGACCCACCAGAGATAAACTAATCTTTTTATGATTCTGATTGGACTAGCCTGATGAGGAAGTATTTTCCACCAATCAAAATCAGTTTGAGCCTTGGAAGCAAAAATTCTATTTTTAAAATTTTTCTATTTTTAGAAAATTTTGCCAGTATCCATTTGAGAAGAAACCCAGAAAAATTCTATTTTTAGAAACTTTCTATTTTTAAAAAATTTCCTAAAAAGTAGGGCCAAAAAACTGAGATCTGGGTTTTGTAGATAAGGTCGCTCTAAAGAGACCCAAATTGTCAGATTTTGAAAATTTTGAGTTTTTAACCGACATGCATGACATGCAAATTTCCATTTTTCGACCTTTCTAACAATTTTTACAAGACTTTTACACTTTTTACAAAATGCCTTAATGAAGCAAAAATTTTAATTTTGGGTACAACAAAAGAGTAAACTGGTCTTTATATGTTGTTATCTAGCTTTCCTTCTTTTACGCTGTCTAGTATGATGTTACTAGAAATTTAATCCTAAGGTGAGTTCAAGGTGATGATCTTATCCTCCTTACATTACCTTTGTTTGACAAGATAAGATACCTTGAGGTGCCACTTGTTCTGAGACCATCATCTTTGAGCCCTTTCTTCTCCTATGTGGGTATGCTGCACTGAAATGCAAGCCACCCTTCCTTTGTGAAGATGCTACTATATCTCTTCTTGTGCATTCACCTACACATTCTTTCACACATTTGGGTGTTTTGTGGTTGGTGTAGTCATGCATGCTGACTACACCTATGTGTGCGCACATTGCATCACCATTGCATATTTCTTTTTGGTTTCATACAAAAATTGTTGGTTATCTTTTACTAAGTTTTGTCCATGGTTGTTTTTTTACCAATACACTTGGAACATTCATTTTCCAACCATGCATAAAATGGTTGATTATCTTTTACTACTTTGATTAAGGTAGTAGGCTTAATCAGTTGGCCTGTTTCACTATCTTGTCTGGTGATTGTAATTAAATGACCTCGTAATATGAATAATTTAGAGAAATTTTGATGGCACTTAGTGGTGATATTTTGTGAAATTAGGAGATACTGATGGATAGTGTTTCCTCTCAATTTTTGTGTGTGTCATGAATATCCGTCATGATTTGATAAGACTTTCCTATCAGTGTAAATTGGATTGATGTGACCCAGCTATCTATGATGTTGCATGTAAGTGAAGCAAGTACATGTTCTTGGGATACAGCAGACATGCAACATACATTGAATGCTAGTATACTCTTCATTCTCATTTAATAACAAGAGTATCATAACCCCGTTGATGCTACAGCAGCTCTTACCGAAAATCATTTTATGAGTTTTTAATTTCAATGTGTTTTCTGTAGGGGGATTGAATTAAAATTTTCCTATGTACCTAATACTCCTTTTGGTAAGCTTACACTCATGTATGCCTCTTTTGAAAGGTATGGTGGGTATGAATAATTATGATACTTAAAACACAGATGACTTGTCACTAGAGATGCCTTTTATTTCTGTAATAGTAGGTGCTCTCATTTAGAGGAAGTTATCAAAGCAACTACCTCGACCCAATATTGCAATGCACATCTTTGGAGCTTTGAGGAGATAATTAGTGCATCATACTCATGAGATATAACTAATGGATCTGCACATTTTTCAAGACATACTCTAATTATGTATGGTGTGATACCAACTAGGTCAAAACCATGACAGATATTAGCTAGGAAACAGATATAGTCATGGGTTATGCTATTTTAATCCTAAAAGAAGAAAGAAAGGAATAGTTGTTTTTAAACTTATAATGAACCCTTGTTCACACATTTTTAATTGGTATTGTTAGAATGGTGCTACATGGCATATGACGCACTGCTACATATTGAAGTCTCCCATGAGGATGACTTTCTAGCCAATATTAGATGTTACCCAATCTTAGGTTTTCTCAAGATAGGAAACTATAGTATTGCTATATGAAGAAATATATGTCTATAATACTGAAATTTTCCTGCAATTGATAAGAGTACAAGCAAGAAGCCATTCCCCATTCAAGGGAGGTATGAGAGTGGGAGATATACTTTGTTGGGTCCCATTGAACAGCTAGCTTAGCACAAAAGTGGATGTGTTTGCTGTCCCAGATTCTCATTTATTTGATCCTTTGTAAATTACTGCATCTTGTTATTTCTTGCACCAGAATTAAATCGATCTTGATATCCTTCTCTTTGTCATTGAATAGGAAGTGTTTGTTGCTAATAGGTATGCCAAATTGGAATTTTTTGGCATCCAGATCTGCATTATTTTTAGCAATTCCCTCTCTATTTCAGGTCTTCCTAAATTTCTATGTAGCCTCATTTGAGGATTTCCTTTTTTCTTACTATCTGCCATCTTTGTGCTTGAATTCCTTTTTTGATTACATATGATTTCATTGCCAAATGAATTTTCCACAAGAACTGACAGCCGACCCACAAGTGCAGACTTTATAAATGTACATTCATTGAAATCGGCATGACAAAAGTCTTAAGATATACCTAAAGCACCACCATCTTTGTCAAGAACAACACCAGCACGGAGAAGAACTAATCTAACTGGGTCATGCACCCTCTGTGCCATTGCCTCCCACTCTCTGCAGACCTAATTATGAAATAAACCAGCTCAGACATATACGTTTAAGAGAAAGAATTAAAAGTGTTCTCTGATCTCTTAACCATTGCGTATGACTACTGTGGAAATACAATCTCTTTTTCTATGTTAAAGTAAAATATTTTCTGAAGTATTGAATGATTCAAAGAAAACATTATGCACACCATGAATCAAATTCTTACAAATAAACTGTGAGTGAGGAGAGAGTATGTAAAGATGATTATCATATAACAGATTATAGAGAAGTTAAGCAAAGATCAATATCTGCAGCAAAATGACAATGACAAAGGAAGAAACCACAAGGAAAAGATGTAATGCTTCAACAACAGTGTATGCTGTCCTAAGGCTAATCTAGGAAGAAATATGTCAATAGATCTGTTAGTTTTATAATCAAAGTTAGAAGACATGGGAAAATCACCTCAAGAGATGCAATATGATTTTTAAAATCTATATTCAAGTACATTGCATGCTGTGTAAGCAAATAAAATTGTATATAACAGTTGTTATTTTCCAGAATATAATGTTACATCTTAAGTGGTGTTTGTTCTATACATACTCTAAATGTGACAACTTTTTAATAAATTATTACACCAAGTTGTTTTTTTATTATTTCAACATTAGACAACTTAAGTGAGTAATTATTTATTAACTTAATAATTTACCCGAAAAGCGAAAAGCATAGATTACATACTCTATGATTAATTGCCGAGTGGCCGAGTACTCTCCCATTTTTTGCTTGGGCGAGTACTTCCTGCTTTTACTCGCGGCTCAAGATGCAAAAAAAATTGCTGTTTTTTTCCAAAAAAACTCGCAGAAAACCCTCAGAGTACTCGCAGAAAACCCTGGAACAGATGAAACATTCTTTTCACGCGCCTGTTTTTGCATGATTTCGATGCATTTTTGGCATGTTTTGGATGCATGTCTGACGCGACTTGGTGCTTATAAAACCCCCATTTAGTGGGCATTACAAACACTACATCCTGTCATGCAATTTGAACTGGTTTTTGGTACGATTTGGACTGATTTTATTGTTTACATTGCAGTGTTACTAGGTACACATTATCAATATACACAAACCTATCGACTGATATTACACATTATCATACACAATCAACAGATTTGTGTATATTGATAATGTGTAAATTTTTAAACATTAAACAGTTTAGTGAACATTATCATAATGAACAGTTTAAGTTTGTATATAGTTAAACAGTTAAACTTAATACTGATATGCATACATGATTGATGATAATATGATATCACGATACATTGATAAGTGAAACAAGAAACTGTGTGATTGTGTGTGTATAGATATGTCTGTGTGTGTATAGATATGTCTGTGTGTGTATATGCATGCAAACTTGGCATCCTGTGTATGTGTATAGATATGTATGTGTGCACAATGCAGTGTGTGTATAGGTATGTTGTAATTGGATTTTGCAAAAAAAAAAGTGCTTTTATAAGAAATTTTACTACTTTTTAGGTTGCCGAGTAAAAAATTTTGGGCTTGCCAAGTACTGTCCGAGTCAGAGTATGTAAACAATGGCGGAAAGTACCAAAATGATATAATTAAGCAATTATGCTCATACTAAAGTGATCTTGAGGTCTTAGGACGATGAACTGAAGCAACCCGGTGACTTACTAAAAATAGCCCACTCCTCGAAGAAGTTTGGAGAGCTCTCCAAAGATTAAAAATTGATTCTGAAAGCATCAAGAGGATCTACATAACCAACTGAACTCTCTGCCATGAACAACTCTGCTAGACTAATCCTGTGCACTCCAAGAAGTTAGGAGTTCTCCCTTAACCACCAATTAGCCTATAATTTTTTTTGGAAATTAGACTAATTGTTCACAAATCAATTATGCTTAAAATGGGGACATTACAATTAACTTGAGTATACCAACATCAAGGAGGCAAATTCATAATTAGATGTTGCACATTTCTCAGATCTAGCGACAGCGCCATCACTTTTGAGGGTTTCCAGAGAGGGTTTGTCATCATTTATTGCTGATATCATATTTCCATCCATCATTATGTGGAGTGCCAGCATTAGGGAGTGCAAGTCTGCCCTGCTTTTCATTGTTGATCACTTTTCCATCCTTCCATGAGATGTGCCAGCTTGGGAGGAGAGTTATACTTCAATTTGGGCAAGTTTCACCCACATTTGTTGCTGTTAGAAGAGTTTTCTTTTTTACATTTACCAGCATATATAGTGGTCATCCTTCTATTCCAGCCTTTGGGGTTCACATTGCTGTCTTCTTCTCTCTCTATTTGTTGATTGCCACATCATACAGGAGCACCAAATCAGATCTAAGCAGTTTTGGGACATTGTGCCACCTTGGTATCATATTTCCTTTCATATCAATCTGCCAAACTTGCTGAGTATTCATCCTTTAAGGTTCCTACAGCATGTGGCAGCTATACATTCATTATTCTGAACCAAAACTCAAATCTTGTAGGTCTGAAAATTGTGCATATTAGCCATTGTAAGTTGCTCAGCATTTTGCAAAATATAATAAACGCATTTTGAAGGTGATTAATTGGTGTTTAACTCATATCCATGCAATTTTGATTCCCTAGGGTTTCATTCTTAAATGTTTGTTGGCATTTAAAGGTTTAGTTCATTGAGAGCAGCATTGATGTTTGATATATGAGAGCTTTGACTACTTGGATCTGGGTATAATTGTGTGTGAAAGAGTGATTAGTTGGTTGTCTGCTTCATATCAGACCTTAACCAAAATTTTCAGTTGAGTTATTTGTTATCTATAAGTGAATGTTTCTAGATTGGCTGAAGTTGAAGTTATTTTCCAGCCATAGAGGGTTTTGATAACAAATTTCCAGCAATTAGTTTCATTTTGATTTTGCTGTTCCAGTTTGTCTTTTGCATCAAAAATTAGAAAATTACATAAGCACTAGAAAATAAACAAAAAATCCTAGTTTGGGACGTTACAAGATCACAATTGGGTGAAGAACAATTTATTCTATTTGAGGAGAATTCAACATCTAAATCACATCTTGGATCAAAAGTATGTGTGAAAGATTCATTGCTAGACCTTGACATTTTCTTGCAACACCCTAAGAGTGGTTCATCAATAGAAGATAATGAACATTCTCTTGTATTTGGATTCATCCTCATCTTTGGCATCTTCCATGAACAACAATGAAGAATCAAGTGATTGGCATGGATCAATAAATGGCAAACTTGTGTTGAAGTGGACATCATAGCCAAAGATAGTAATTGTGCAACAAGAGATGATAAATCCAGTTATCTTCTTCCCTTTCTCGATGGATTCTTTAAAGATAATCCAATGCTTGAAGAAGATTCAAACCTTGAGATTTTGTTAGACTATGATTCAATAAGTGCAAATGAAGAAATTGAGGAAGTGCCATCTAAACTAGGTTTTTTGTCAACACACATCGTAGGCTTGATGAGACAAAAAAAGAGGTGATGAAGATCTTTTTTCAACAACTCCAACCTTTTCCTGGTAATAATATTGCTACTGAGTTTATTGTTGAGTATGCCAAGTTGACATGTGAAGAAGATCAAATACAATATGGGATGGTAGTGCAGATGAGTTAAGGAGGTTTTGTCAAACTTCCCTACCACGTAGCCACAATAAAAAATGTTCACAGAAATAATAAGATTTCAACTTTCAAATATATATTGCACTCAACTTTCCTTAGGATTACAATCTAATCATTCATTTCGTAGTATTAACAAATTTACAGTAAAACTTAATTCAAAACAAAAGTCTGGAAATGAATTCTTTAAACTACTAAAAGAATTCTCCAACAAAATAACCCAAATCAATATGCCCCAAACCCCTGATCAATCCATTATGCTTCTTCCCAATTCTGCGATCTCGACCTCTTCCTTTTCTGAATCCCCCCAAACCAATTTTGTTATCAATCTTATATATCCATCGTGGAGGCGTTGAACCATTGGAAATGAATGGTTTGTATGTGCCAAAGAATAACAAGTCGCCCATTTGTCCTGTCCCCTTTTCAATGAACACATAATCATTGTCGATGGTTCCTTTTTTAATGGGAATTTCGACTTTCTTTATATCAAAGTTCAAAACCCTATTAGTCCCTAGGATGCATCCCTTGTCGGGGCATTAGGGTTCCTTAGGAACCCTAACCCTTGTCCTCAAAAGATCTCTAATTCATTACTTTCAGTGTAATGTCCCCATTTTTGGTTGTGTCAGCAAGGTAATTAGTTTCAAGTTTCTTGATGACCGCTAGAGGCGTCGTTTGATGTTTTCGATGAGCTTTTTCCAGGGAAACCCGGGGACGCATCCCCCCCTAAAATGGCCTGTCCTTGTCCCCAGGACGTCTCGGGTACAAGGGGACAACTAGGGGATAGTCCGCTGGCATCCCCTTTTTTCTTCAAAACTTGGGAAACATCCTTGAAACAGGGAAACGGTCAACGCATGGTCAAAACAAAAACAACAAAAATGATGAGATTTTGTCACTCATGAATGATGAATAGTCCTTAACTGGCAACAACAATGGGTAGTGACCATGCCATAAAGGGCAATTACCTTGATCACAAAGGGTTGTGAATGAGACTATTAAAGTCTGTACAAAAGGTAAAGACTGTGCAATAACAGACAGGTCAAGGGCAGAGCTTACCAAGATGAGGATAGTCAAACCTTAGAAAAGATAGTCATAGAAGGTTACATAATGGGTTATGTTGAAAACACAAGTAAAGGACCCTTATTGAACCCTCCAAAAATTCAATATGATGTTTATCTGAGCAATGGAAGCAATTCCAAAGGCATACATGGCAGGCTCTTTAAAGAAGGTGGTTAGATAATTTAGAAAGTATCCAAACTCATCAAGAGGACAAACTGTGGACTAAAAGTAGAATGTTTTAAAATGCAAATTTGGAAGTTTCAAAAGCCCTATACTATTTGTGAAGATGACAGCAGAGAGATGAAAAGGACAGTCTTAGGACAGTCCAGTGATGAAAAGGCTTGCACAGTGACCTCACCACAAGATGACTGTGGTTTTGAACAACGCAGAGAGTTTTCAAAGGAGTATCATTAAAGTATTTGACAATGGGCTAAATATGACTGTGGTTTGTCTATTAAAAAAGTCAGTCACTTTGAACAAGTGAGGAGTCAACCATGAAAGGGCAGTCACTTTGGACTAAAGGGACATAGTCTAATGAAGGACAATTTTGAAGATGGAGGCAAACACAATGATAAAGTACAGTGACAGAATATTAGAGAGGAACTTTTGATTGTCATGAATGAACAAGGGTGTGTTTGATGACAATATTTTGAGATAGAAGACAGAGCTATTCTTGAGAAAATCATTAGATTGTAATATCTTCTTTATCAAAGGTATGAGTTGATGATTGATAAAGCTTAAAAATATGGCAAACAATTGACAGTAAGGAGAAAAGTATGACAATACTAGAAAGTTTCCTCCAAAGCTTTTGAGGTATTATAACTTAAGGTTCTATAATGTATATTATGCATGCTTTTTCCATGTTTTCATATGAATATTTAAAATTTTCCTATATATTTTAAATTTTCCCTATATTTTATATAGTCGCCCCCCCACCGTCCCCAAATTTGGCCTCAAAATCTGGAAACTTGGGGACTCGTCCAGCCATCCCCTGCCATCCCTGTCCCAAAAACTTGGGGTAACATTGGTTTTTGCATTTGGGCACCATTAGATATCACTCTTGATCAAGTTCTGCATTTTCCACATTTTTGGTTGGCTGTGCGAGAAATATTTATTAATGAAATAATTAATTTTAAGTTGTCAAAAGAGCAAAAAATTAAAAGGCAACTTAAATTAATTATTTTAAAATGTGTGCAAAAGTGACTTAATTAAATTAATAAAGTTACTTTTGGGTGAAATAAGGATTAATCTTTTAAAAAGAATTAAATTAAAAGATTATGGAGGATTTCAAGAAAGGTGATGGGGAGTTACAGAGTGAAAAGAATAAAAGTTTCTTGAAGTTCTTTTTTGGGGATATGCTGGATTTTATTTTGAGAAAGGAGTCTTGCAGTTGGATTTCAGAACTTATTGGGGACGAAAACCTCCATTAAGGATAACATCTTTGAGGTTGAGAGATGTCTCCCGGGTGTTGAATCAAGGATTTATTGAAGATTTTATAATTTCCAATGTTGACTGTACAGGCTCAAGTGATACCGGAAAATTCACATAGATATGTTGTCTAATGAAAATTTGGGCAATTAATGATTTTGGGTATTACTTTAATTGATTCTCTGAAGCTATGTGATTGTTTCTCAATATCTAAATAAGAGCTTTGAGTAGAGCGAAAATTTCTGTTGAGGCCGTACCTTGTTGGTTGGGCCATACAATTTTCAGGCTGTATACTCACATTTGGACTTGTTTAGAAGTTTGGGATCAGATTTAGTTTCTGGGCAATGATTCAAACTTTCTGTTTGCTCTGGGCAATCATTTCTGAGCATTAAAAAAAGTGTTAATAGCTATGTAGAATGTGCTGGAGCTGTCCGTACATTCCAGGCAGCTGTACCATGGAAATATTGCAACTAAAGAATGGAGTAGATATTAATTATGGGCATTGACTAGTCACTGAATTAATTTCTGAAGTTGACCGTATGCCGTGCAAGTGCATGTGTCGTACTTCTTGTCTGGTTTTCCGTACATGACACAAATGCTCACTGAGTTGGACAGTAACAGCTATTGTTTTGGATGTAATTCCATATAAATTCACTTGCCTGAATGTATAAATTATTAAATTCTGATACTATAGAAAAAGGACTGAAGCTGCCTTGAATTTATTCCATGCTGCCGTACTATGACTACTGCCGTACTCATCACCAAGAATGGTGTGTGAACATATTGAAGATTTCGCTGTTTTCTTTAAAGATTGAAGGGAGTGTTATTGAGGTGACCAATCTGTAATATTCTTGCAAGCAATTTTTGCTTGGGAAAAAGGCTCTGTTTTGAGAGAAAGTGCAAAAAATGAAGGGAGCTTAATACTGTACGTTTCCTTGAAAATATTGCCTGTAGAATGAAAGGTCTCTGTGCTGTCCATTCAGCTATATTTCAAGTATGTGCTGTAGTTTCCAGTTCAATTGAATAGGAGGCTGATCTATTTTGAGTGACTGTCCACATATCTGGAAAGTCCTGTGATAGAGTCAATTAAATGTTCAATGCTGCTGTATCATTTTGTGGCCTATTGATCTCTTCAGGAGTTTCATGCAAGTGTTCAGGAGCTTATTCCAGGTCAGGTCATTTCAATAATATATTTCTGTGTTAAAATTTCAATCTGTTTTCCATCAGACATTTGAATATTAATTGCTGAAATTTACAATCCCTAGAAAAGACAAGAAACTTGATACTTATGTTCTGTTACTTTATCTAACTTCTAAGTAAAGAGACTATTTAAATCAGTGATTTATATTATATGTTAATACATATGATGCAAAGTAAGTGGAAATCTGCAAGGAGAAATTGGGTTTGAGTTGGTGAGAAATTCACTCAGAGGAAAAAGAAATTGGGGTAGACTATTTCATTTGGGGTTCAAGCTTTGCCTAGGCTTTCCCTGGACCTTGTATATTTTTTCTTTGGGCATCAGTGTTATGACAATTCCCGACATCCTGATTGTGTATGTCATCAGGGTTATAGAATTTTCCGAAATCCCGATGCATAACCATGCTTGTCGGGGTTATTGGGGTATCAGGGATTGTTAGGATCCCAAGCACCTGTTCTAATTTGGTTATCAGGTTATTAGGTTCTCTAATAGCCCAATAAGTACCTTCCCACTTGTCGAGGATTCCTCACATCAAGGGTTTGTCTAATTACTTTCCTTTGGACTTTTCCGACATGAAATGACTTCCTCTAGGAGACTTATACTTCAGTAATTTTCAACTGTAACAACCCATTTGGTCCCTCTACACAGCAATGCCTGCAATATTTAACAGAATTCCTTCCAGAAGAAAGAGCTTACAAATATCACCAAACTAAACAAAATTGACCAAAACTTAGAAGAAAAACTTGGAAATGTTTTTGGGTGATGCAGGATTACCTATGCACCCACATGCTCCTACATCAGGTGGTCATCATCCCTGAAGATGTGCTACAACAGGAGGATTTTGTGGGACATTTTCAAAAAGCTATAGAGTGTTTGCATTGGATGGAGGAAAATTTCAATGAGGAAGAATAACTTGAGCCAAAGAATATTGATGAGTTTGAGTTAGAGTTTTCCCTATATGATCATCCAAATCATCCTAAACCATAGATCTCCATGAAAATTTTGCAAAGGCTTCAAGAATGCAAGCTACCATAGTTGGATTACCAATTCAAATGAACTGGTTGCTACTTTTCCTAGCCTATAAGTGGTTTCGTCTAGCCAATTTTCCTCCTCATGTCTATACATACGCAAGTGGTATTTTTGTATTCGTGATGTTGCACTATGTTTTCTTCCTCATAATGTGTTTGTATTGTTTAGCTTTTGTGTGGGTTAGATGTTTAAAAATAGACTTACTCCATTGCCCACAAACAACAAATTGATAAAAAAAATTACCAACTACTCTAATGTTCTCTCATGACCCAAATATGTTTAACAATCCCCATAAAAAGCCAATTGTTACACCCATGCAATTTTTTTAGAATAAAACACATTTTCTTGATTATGGCCGTCCTAGTTGTAAAAAATCAAAATTAGGACCAACAAGATTCAAGTGTGAACACAAAAAAAATATATGTGCAAGGTTAGATACCCTGAGTCTTTGGCGGCCTCTGGTGGGTTTTATTCACACATAGTCTATTCTTTGGTCTAAGAATCATATCTTTTAGAGGCAATATTGCCAATTTAAAAACTTCATACAGAGTCCAACTCCATTACAAGCATTTTTTCAGAATTTTGTGTATTTATTTACTCAAAGGTTAAGAGTTTTTTTCTCTTTCATATATAAAAGACAATTATTAAAGTTAATCGAAAGAAAGCTCTGTCATGTTTCCTAGAATTCATCTATTGAATCTTCTAGCCATCATTTTGGAAAAGGCAAGGCTTTAACTATACATATTATACAAACCTAGTTAGTCAGCCAAAACAATATTTCCTAGGGCCACATTTTGTTGTACCCAAAATAAACTTTTGCTTCAAAGAGACATTTTTCTTAAAATGATCTAGATCATGTAAAAATGTTGTCAAAAGTATGTTTTAGGTCAAACAAAACACAAGGTTTTTGTGGGTTTGTGTCAAGGAAGATACCTGCAAAATTTTGAAACTTTGAAAATTAGGGTTTCAAACCCCTATTTTTAGGAAATCTGCTAAAACTAGGACATTTCCAAAATTGATTGAAAATGATTTTGATAGGATGAATTGACTTCACGATCACACTGGTCAAGTCAAAATCACCAAAAAGTTTGTTTTACTCTAGTGGGTCTATTTTCATTTGTCAAGAAGAAAGTTGAGACCTCCACAACCATTAATGGCAGAATGGCCAGTACCAGGTGGCGAAATCTAAGCCTCAAAAACTTCAACGAAGAATCCATGGTGAAAATGCTCAAAAAGATGCTTTGTGACGGAGGGGATTTTCAAAAGTGAAAAATGTTGAAAATTGACTATGGAGAATGCACGCCTTGCTACCAAGAGGAGGCTGTGCAGTCAAATGCCTTAGTCATTTTTCCAACACCCATACACGCAGCATGGTGAAGGTGGTTGCTAAGATGCACGCGTCTGCGTCGTCAACAACAATGTGCAAATCAGTCACGATGCACGGTGAACGTGAAACATGAAGAGATGAAGATTTTCAAAGGAAATGATGAAGCTATGGTCAAAAGAGACCTTGTTGACCAGGGGCGCCCATGAGTTCAAGAGGTCAAAAGTAGTCATCAAGTCTTTCCTAGACAGTCATCTCCTTCATAATTCTGCCAGCTTTATGACGGATCGTCAAGCAAATCCAACAGATTCATCAAACGTCGTCAAACGAAGGCAGAGGAAAAAGGTATTGAAAGCAAAAGTCATCAAAAATGGTAGTCAAAACATGAAAAAAGAGCCCCTACTGACCAGGGGCACCCAAGCATAAGACCATCCAGATTTCAGTTTTTGACCAAACTTATCTTCAAGTGATCTCTCTGGCGTCAACTCAACTTTGCAATGAACCTGTTCGCTAATCTACGAGACGCATCAAATGACAGCAGTTGTTGATAATCCAAGCATGTGAAACGAAGGGTAAATCAGAGAACACCAAAGCAAAAGAGCCCCTACTGGCCAAGGGCGCCCTTCATTTGGAGCCACCTGTTGAAGTTTTCAACAACTGCTTTCTTCAAGGCATCTGCTCAGCATCCTTTTAGCTTCGCAATCAATCCAGCTGCACGTTCACAAGACCTATCAAGCATTCATAGGCAGAGATCAAGCAGAAAACACCAAAGGTGAAGGCTAAATGAAGAACACGGAGAAATTGAACAAGTGTCTGTAATGTCCCCCTTTGGGATAATCTTGAATCTTGTCTTAGAATCACAAGCTTAATGTAGTAGGGGCTGTGACTTATCACTTAAATACCTCTTATAGTTGTTGATCCTTATTTTCTTATTCTCAATCTTCCTTTCAAATCATATTATGTTCCTTCCTATATTCACAATCCATTTTTATTCCTTTCACTACCCATTCTCCCTCCCTATACTTATCTCATTCTTTCTCTTTTTATATCTTCACATTCAAATGAGATGTATCTTTTTGAAAAGAGACATTCATTAGAAGAGACACAACCTTTTGAAATGATTGTTGCCTTTTGAAAACTAATTCCAAACCTTTCTAATTTCTATTTTTATTGTTCTCTACACACTATTGATAGATCTCCTTTTTACATCTTCATTCCTTTACTCTTCTATCTTCTTCTTAAAATCTGATGTGCAGTTAATATATCTTTTTTTTCTTCCTTCTTTCCACATACCACAAACTTATTTTATATCCTTATACTTCCAGGAAGAGAGGCACCTCTTTGAATAGAGATAACCCCACAAATGGACATGACCTTTAGTTAAACATTCCTTAATGATATCTCGAATTATATTCATTTTATTATTTTGTTTTGATGTGTATTATATTTTATTATTTTATTTATTTGTAATATTATTTATATTTATTTATAGTATTATTTATATTTATTATTTAAATATGTATATTTTAATATTTATAATATTATCTCATAATATTTATTTGATAGTTATGATGGTATTTATATTAATGTATTTTATTGTGTATTGTCGATATATATTTATAATTATAATATTATCTTATGATGATTGTAATTATAAATATATTAAAACGATAATATTTTTTATTTTTATTTTAATATGTATTGTGTTATTCATTTTCACTTATTTGTATCTCAGGGTGTTCTAATTTCAAGGACATTACAATCCTCCCCTCCCAACTTTGCTTGTCCACAAGAAAAAACATCTTAGTTTCTTCTAGGATCTCTTCTTCTAATCTGTCACCAACGGTACCCTAGTTAGGTTTATATATATGAGTTAAATGAAAATGTTCTATAACGATTACTCTATTTGAATGCAAATATATAAATATATTAAATGTATACTTATTTTAGATTTTCTTTTGTGATGGGGACATCACAAGTCTCCCCCACTTGTCATTGCTTGTCCTCAAGCAATCCTCATAATTCTCTTCTTCCTTGATCTTTTGACATTCTTGGTCGGTACAGTGGTCTTCATCTAGGGAAAAAGATTGTAACATCTCGTTACAACTAATCTCTTTCTAGGCCTTCTGGATACCTCGCTATGGAGTATATCCAACCTTCCTAGGAAAGATGGACACATTTCTTCCCAGGCCCTCGGAACACCTCCAAAGGATATCCAATCCTAGGAAAAGGAGTTGTGTCACCTCGTCCTAGGCCCTCGGGACACCTTTTTCAAGGGCATTAATCCTGGATGTGTCACCTCTTCCCAGGCCCTCGGAATACCTCTAAAGAGTATCCAATCCTAGGAAAAAGGGGTTGTGTTACCTCTTCCTAGGCCCTTGGGATACCTTTTTAAGGGTATTCAATCCTAGAAAAAGGGGTTGTGCCACCTCTTTCTAGGCCCTCGGAATACCTTTAGGGGGTATCCAATCCTAGGAGAAGGGGTTGTATTACCTCTTCCTAGGCCCTCAGGATACCTTTAAGGGTCATCCAATCCTGGGAAAAGTGGTTGTGTTACCTTTTCTGAGGCCCTCGAGATGTCCTTTTAAGGGTATTCAAATCCTAGGGAAACGGGTTGTGTCACTTCTCCCCAAGCCTTCTGGATAACTCACTATGGAGTATATCCAGCCTTCCTGGAAAAGATTGGAATATCTCTTCCCAGGTTCGCTTCCTTAAAAGGGTATCCAATCCTAGGAAAAGGGATTGTGTTACCTCTTCCTAAGCCCTCGGGATACCTCTTTAAGGGTATTCAATCCTAGGAAAAGGGGTTGTGTCACCTCTTCCTAGGCCCCCTGGATACTTGATTCCTCAGGTTTATCCAGTCCTAAGCCTTTATATGTAATATTACATATTATCCTCAAGTCTTGTTCTTGTGCATGAAGAATATCTTATTAATTTATTTGAAGGTATTACATTCAACAATTCATCTCTTGTTTTAATCAAGAGCCATCATGCTTTGCCCTTCCTAAGTTTTATTTATCTTTAAATGCCTTAATAGTTTCTTCCTTTTCCCATGTGGCATCTTCTTCAGGGAGTCCCTTCCATTTGATTAGAGACTCGGTAATGATCCTATTCCTCAATTTCCTTTCTCTAGTGTCTAGGATAAATTTTGGCTCTTAAGATAAGTTGTCCTTCATCGTCTAGAGGAGGTAACTTAGGTAGCTCAAGCACACAAACAAGTAGCTCAACAGGGAACAAGCAACTCAAGCACATAGGCAAGCAGCTCAAGTATGCAAGCAAGTAGCTCCAACAAGTATGCAACTAGCTCAAGTAGACAGGTAGGCAGCTCAAGCATGCAAGCAACCAGCTCAAGCATGCAAGCAACCAACTCAAGCAAGTAGGCAAGTAACTTAAGTAGACAAGCAAGTAGCTCAAGCAAGTAGGCAACCAGCTCAACCAAGTAGGCAACCAGTTTAAGCAAGTAAGCAAGTAGCTAAAGCAAGTAGGCAACCAGCTCAAGCAAGTAGGAAACCAACTCAAGCATGTAAGCAAGTAGCTCAAGCATGCACAAGATGGCAGGAAAGATGCTTTGATACCACTGTAATGTCCCCCTTTGGGATAATCTTGAATCTTGTCCTAGAATCATGTTGGCGTAACAACTAACACCTCTAGAGTAAGAGTTGCTACGACCAGCCTATGTACACTACGCAATGAGTGCTCTTCAAATTAGGAGGGGAAGCTCCCTCGTTGTGCTTTACAAAAATACCTGCAAAGGGAAATAAACTAAACTAATTTCTATCTTTTTGTTTCAGCTGTAGAGGTACAAGGCTTTCTTGAAAACTATATACGTTGCAGCTGAGAACTTTCTCTGGTTTCGCAAATTCACTAACTACAACTAAATTTAATAACTTAAATTCTATCCAGTTCCCTCAAGAAAACAGAGCATGAGAGAACGGAGCAAGGTTATGACTATCAGACGATAAACGTGTTTAGACTCTCTACTTGAAGGCAAGGTGGGGCAACTATTATCTCAATCTGAACAAGTTTATTGGGCACAAAACAGATTTAAGAATTTACCATGATAATCTTATGAAACCCTATGTGGCATAACACTTGATCATAATAGTAAAGACTCGCAAAACAGATTTATCATCACAATCTTATGAAACCCTATGTGGCATAACACTCGATCATAACAGTAAAGACTTCACAAAACAGATTTATCATCACAATCTCACGAAACCCTATGTGGCATAACGCTTGATCAATAATGACAAAAGATTCACAAGACAGATTTATCTAAACTATGGAAAGAATCCACTATCACAATTGCATGAAACCCTATGTGGCATAACAATTAACTGTAATAGCAAAGACGCATGAACAAATACCAAAAGAGCAATATTGAGGGCAAGGTAGGCGCAGCATATATTTCTCTCTCAAGCAAAAGTTAATTACAAATGAGCAAAAGCTCTTATTTATATACATCAAGGTGTAGGGAACCCTAAAATCACCTTGTGTGAACTATAGTCTCGCAAATGCATGCAAGATTAATTATTAAACCCTAATGAAGTAAACTATACAAATTAACCGGAAAGCTACCATCAGTTAACCGGTACAAATAACTTAAATGGACCATGTGCAAGCATGCACGCCCTTATTTAAAGCAAAGTTAATTGACACTACCTTCGCTAACTGAAACCCTAACCCTAACTCTGGTTGATAATTCCAAGGATGAGATAAGCATGTGTTAAGTCGCAAGTAAACTCAAGACTGAAAGTCGAGTTAACTGCTGTTCAGACTCAACCCTCGAAATTAACAGGTTCCAACCGGCAGATCACTCCATGTCAACTCGGTCTAACACTTTGACCAAGAACTCATCGATCTCTCTATCCGCACTTTAACACTGCCAAAACAACAGTCCGTTTCCTTAGTTCTCTGCCACTTTCCGTAATTGTGTGCATGCCATCTTTACATTCTTCAGTCGCCTTTCTGAAATTGGCTGCAATCACTGAAATATTCTCTAATTTAGGCGCCATAGGTTCACCTTCAAGGCTGTCACGAATCAGCTTCTCGAACTCTGCTTGAACTTTATCCAACTCAACATACGTGCCATCTTCAAGAAGATAATGACATGGAATCTGAACAACGAAACCGCTGACAAGTGCAAGTACTCCAACCACATCATCCTTGAGTGAAAACAACTTAGTAGAGATCTTCTCACATATTTCCATTCTGAGAAGGTGCTGCTCTTTCCAAGTAAAGACTTTCTCCTGATCCTCATCAATCTCCAAGGCATCGTATGCAACTGACAACTGAGATACTAGAACACGATCTTTTGCCAAATTCTCTGCAACCGCAATCTCAAGTGACTGAACACCCTGACGAACCTTATGCGCATCACTTCTCAACTGATACAAATCTGCAAGAAGATGCTGACCAGCAACAACTGAACTATCAATCCAGTTGTCCAAGAGTCTGCCATGACTGACTAACTGATCCAGTCTTCGTTGTTCTGCAGGTGTACTCTGAGGAAGAACAGATGCTCTACTCGGATTTCCGTGAACAAGATCAGAAATGTACTGGCAAAGTTGACTATTTTCAGCCTTGAGTAAGGCTTTATCCTCTCCATCCTTCGTGATTCGCTCTTCAAGATTATTAGTGATGATCTTAAGAAGAGTAACATCTGTCTCTCGAGTGGTCCTGCCAAGATTAGCCTTAGTAAATGTAAAGTCACCAACTTCGACTTCATCTAAGCTTTTACCCTCTGGAGGAACGGCAACTTCAATAACAATCACTGATTCTGGAGTCTTCTCGATATGCACCTGTTTCTTGATCTTCTTGTTTGACCTTCTCTGATAAGGCTCACCGAACTCAGATAAATCAAGGTTGTATGAAGGTTCACGCCTCTGTCTTCCCAAAGACTTTTCGAGCCAACAAGATTGAACAATATTTTCAATTCTAGGAGAGACTGTCCCTGATGTATCAACTTGTGGTGGTTCAGTTGTCTCTGATCCTGCTTGAATTGGTGTCTCAGGCTCTGAATCTATGTCAATAGGCTGCATGTGAGGCGGACTAGGAGGTGAAACGTGAGGCTCAGCCTGAATAACTGTCTCTAGTGGAACCTCAGGAACACGCTCAACCTGTTTCTACTTCCTCTTACCAGTAGCTCTTTTCCCCGTGTTTCCACTGAGTTTAACCCCTTCAGGAGTTATTATAATGGCTTTGACTCTGGGTCTTGCTCTAGAAGTAGAAGGCAATGAAGAGAAATCTTTTGGCGGCTCTGCTACAGGAACTGACTTTCGCGTCCGTTTGCTCTCCAAGAACAACCTACTAGTCTTGATAACTGATCTGGAAACCTCTTCGATAGAAATATTCTCCTTAGCATACCAATCTAGGTGAGCGAAGTGGCTGCCGAGCAACTTGATCCTTGACATATGAATTGAGAAGAACTTCTCCATCATCATCCGATAGACCATCAACATCTTCTGATAGGTAATCAGAGAGCTGACCGATAGTGAGTCTACAATAGTGACGACGATGAACCTCGAATTCATCTTCACAATTAGCCCAAAATCTTCAAGTGCTGGCTTATGTGCAATCCCTCGCTCTAACCGATCTGCATAATGACCGAGAGGATCATAGGAACGCCTCTCAGTATAAGTCTTGAGTTTGAACCTTTCTATCTCAGTAGACATAAACCTGGCATCTGTTGCCGCATTGCATGTGAAAATTCCCAATGTGAATGGAAAATTAGCTGCAGTCTTATGACGACTACGAAGAAAGAAATGAACATGCTGCATCTGTCTGAGGAACTCCATGAAGATGAGATTATCTGAAGGGTACCTCGGTAACATCAGGGGCTCTCCAACATATCCATAAACCCGGATGTATGTGAAAGTAGGGAACTGATAAACCAATCCGCCCAAGTCTCCATTGCTGATTTGGCCTCGGCAGAAATACGAATATGCATCTCGTCATCAAGATCTCTAACGGTTCTCATAGAAAAGTGATCATTCACTGCTCGGAAGTCTTGCTCGGATTGAGAAAACTCTAACTGAGGATAATATTCATGAACACGCTGAACACCGAGAGTGCCATTAGTTTTCAGATGCCTAAAGCTACCTTGAAATGCAACCAAGTAAACCAAGTAGGATATCATATGAAACTCATGATACTTGAGAAAGTTAGAAATTTGCTGATGTAAGCAATCACTAATCAACATAGCCCAGTCAAAATGCTCTGTGTCATCAAGAATTCTAGTAATCAGGTAAAACATCCAAGAACGGAAAGTGCTAGCGTCTGATTGACCAATAACTCGGTTGAGTAAAGTTATCAAAACAGCAACTTCCTCTTTGAATTCGCCACGACCAACCTTCTTAGGCATGTTAGTTTTCTGAACTGTCAGCCATTTCTGAGCCACCTTCCTCTGCGAATGTTGATGATCAGCATCCCATATCTTCTCACAAGTCTCAAGAACCACAGTAAAGTTATCTGAACGAGGAGGAATAGCAAAACATTTTTCTATGTCCTTCGGTTTGAGACTGCAAACAACTCTCCCGTCAACTGATCTGATTTGTCGTGAAGACGAGTCATAATGCTTAATGCAAGCAAGTACGAACTCAAGATCGAAAATAGTAACAGGAATAGATGCCGCTGCCAGCAACCCAGAACGCTCAAGATTCCTCAACAAATTGCTGCTAACATTCTCCAAACTGCTCAGATTCACCACTGGATAAACATGATTCAGGTCCGTATCTGATGTTTTGATGAAATTATGTGTAAAAGCCGATTTGACCTTGTAATCAATGAGATTGAACTGCATTTTGAAAATGATGACTTTTGACTGTAAAGTCGAATATACTTGAAGAACTTTCTGAAAACCTCTGGACAAGGCTAAAAATAGCCTTTGACGAAAGAAATTTTCAAAGTTTTTCTGGAACATGGGTTTTGTGCACAATGGAATTCTGAACAAACCCAAATAGCTGAATCCTCGAAAAAACGTGTTTCAAGCCCACATGCAAAGAGATTTTCGGAAAAAAGCACAGAGCTTCAGAATGAAGACTACGAGGCGATTTTCTCGAAAAAATCTAAGACGTGGGTCTTGCTGTAAACGCTGAAATATGAGAACCCAGATGATCAGATTCTGAATATGTGTTGAATTTCTTTGACATGCGAAGAAAGTACCTAAGGTGAGAAATAGAAGAAATAAGACAGAAGATGGAAAGTTTTGCTTGTCTGCTTCTGAAAAATCTGCCAACTTCTTCTTTGGAACTCGATGAAACCTGCATGCAAAGAGAAAATAAAGTCTAGAATCGCCTTCCTCTGAACAATCTGAACTCGTTGCTTCGAAGAACGCTGAATTCGGACACCTGTAACACCTTTAGCTTGCTCGTCACTCAAGAAGAATATGAACTTCAGAGCAAAAGATGATGAAATAATGGACGCCATGGCTGAAATATATAGATTTTCATCTTTGAAAATTCGCACTAGGCAAGGAAACCATGAAAAGTGCGCTTGGCTTCTAATTGGACCTCATTTTAGTTAACTAGAACTCAAATATGCTAATTAAAGCGCCATGCATTAGGGTTTGCCTTTCAAGTCTTCAGTTAACAATTTCATATGACTTTGACTTCAGTTAGCAATCTATATTAAATTCGCCATCTTCAAACTTGCTTTAGATTCACAAACTTGAACTAAGGCGACCCTTTTGATAACTAAAGTTAACAATCTTAATTGAGATGAGAAATTCGCCATCTTCATGCAATAAACAATCTAAAAATAGCGACCCTTTTCAATCTTCAGTTGACCCTCAAGAAGTGCGCCAACTTCAACCCTCAAGAAGTGCGCCAACTTCACACTTATGTTTCAATTTAATTCTAAAAATAACAACCCTTTTGGAACTTCAGTTGGCATTCCTTGTAAAGGGCGTAGCTTCACTAATTAATGCTTCATCAAAAATATCTAAACATGGCGACCCTTTTGAGAACTAAAGTTAAAAACTTCATGCGCCATACTTCACAAATTAATGCTTCATCAAGATATGGCGTCCCTTCTTGAACTTCAGTTGACACTCAATGAAGCGTCATCTTCACTAAAAACTTCACAATTGCAACCAAATTCGCCATGCATGTGAACTCCAGTTGACATTCACTGATAATCTTCAGTTAAGTCGACATGCAACCAAGTTAACTCAACATGCAAGATAGTTAACTGAACATGCAAACTAGTTAACTCGACATGCAAACTGAAAGATCACTCCACATGCCAATATACGAACTGAAGATGACAACCCAGAAATCGTTTAGTCTAATCAGCAGAACTCGAAAGTTAAGGCCCATTCAACTCATACTTTCAAAATCCAACTTTGAACTCTCAAGCGAATTCCAGACTTAGCCAAATTTCATGAAAATTTAAGCTAAAACCTCTGTCGGGACCTCTGTTCATCCTTTGACACTGGTTGACTGACTTCTCCGATTGGCTGGCTGACAGGTGCATTACAAAGCTCACTAAAAACTGATCACAAGATATCTTGAGACTACCAACCATAAAACTGACATCTGAAGGCTCAAAAATCCAAGCGCCTTTTTCAAAAGCTGCGCTTTTCCTCAGACTTAGTCAAATTTTGACTTCTGCATTTCGTACGAAGGGAAAAATAATTCCTTCATAACTTCTATTTTACCAACTTTCAGGATTGGATCTCAGGTTCACTGCGGAACTAACCTCCTTCTGCATGACAGCTGCAAAGGCACATTTCTCCAGAAAACATCATTTGAGGAGTGAAAAACAAGGGCGCCTTTTTGAGAAACTGCTCTTTTCATTCCAGACTTAGCCATTTTTGGAACTGGCTAGAATATCACAAAAACTCCGACTGCAAGCTGCTGAGTCATCCTCTGAACTGACGGAGATAGGCAACGGAAAGCTGAACGTAACACGGACACATTGAATATTTGATATCATCAGAAAGAAAGCATTAAAGACCTGAAAAGCTCAGGCGCCTTTCCCAAAATGTGCTCTTTTGCTTTTTCTTCTGACATTCTGACTAAGATTTGACCCTACGTTCGACCTCAGGTTCAAGCACTTCAGCAACTCAGATTCACCCACTAACGGATGCGTCGCGAAGATCGAACAAACGTGAGACAAACATCTTGGACGGCATTTAGCCAAAAACCTTCATTTGGCACCTCAAAATCAAGGGCGCCATTTCCAAAAGCTGTGCTTTTTACCAATGTTAGTCAATTTTCACTTTCGCCTTGTTTTGCGCTGTATCCACCACAACTTGCTCGAAACAGGTCCGTTTGACAGGCTTGATAGCTCACTGCGAAGCTGACGTGATGTCGGACGAATGTCTGCTGGAGGTGACAAACCCTAGAAACAGGATCTGGGCCCCTAAAAGATAGGGCGCCTATTTGAAAAAGTGCTCCCCTCTCTAGAGATAGAAAATTTTGATGTTTTTCGTTCAAATTCTCATTTTCCTTAAATCTCTTCAGTAACAGACTGACATGACACTGACACCAACTCCATATTTAAAAACCCCAAAAACGACCATTTGACAACACTTTAACAAGATTAAGACTCAATTAAGCAAAATGCCTTAGTGAAGCAAAAATTTTGGTTTTGGGTACAACAAATCACAAGCTTAATGTAGTTGGGGCTGTGACTTATCACTTAAATACCTCTTATAGTTGTTGATCCTTATTTTCTTATTCTCAATCTTCCTTTCAAATCATATTATGTTCCTTCCTATATTCACAATCCATTTTTATTCCTTTCACTACTCATTCTCCCTCCCTATACTTATCTCATTCTTTCTCTTTTTATCTCTTCACATTCAAATGAGAAGATGTATCTTTTTGAAAAGAGACATTCATTAGAAGAGACACAACCTTTTGAAATGATTGTTGCCTTTAGAAAACTAATTCCAAACCTTTCTAATTTCTATTTTTATTGTTCTCTACACACTATTGATAGATCTCCTTTTTATATCTTCATTCCTTTACTCTTCTATCTTCTTCTTAAAATCTGACGTGTAGTTAATATATCTTTTTTTTCTTCCTTCTTTCCACATACCACAAACTTATTTTATATCCTTATACCTCCATGAAGAGAGGCACCTCTTTGAATAGAGATAACCCCACAGATGGACATGACCTTTAGTTAAACATTCCTTAATGATATCTCGAATTAAGTTCATTTTATTATTTTGTTTTGATGTGTATTATATTTTATTATTTTATTTATTTGTAATTTTATTTATATTTATTTATAGTATTATTTATATTTATTATTTAAACATGTATATATTAATATTTATAATATTATCTCTTAATAATTATTTGATAATTATGATGGTATTTATATTAATGTATTTTATTGTGTATTGTCGATATATATTTATAATTACAATATTATCTTATGATGATTGTAATTATAAATATATTAAAACGATAATTTTTTTTTTTTAATTTTAATATGTATTGTGTTATTCATTTTCACTTATTTGTATCTCAGAGTGTTCTAATTTCGAAGACATGATAGTGTCAAGAAAAATGCATCTTCCTAGAAATAGGTGTCCAGCTTTTTGGGCAACCAAATGCAATCTACACGCTCAATAACCTCTAAGATGATCTCCTCTGTTTTGATCAATCTCAACAACGACACCGTTAGCGAAGACGACAGACAAATCAAACACCTAATGACAGAGATCAAGCTGGGGTAGTTCTTCAAAGTTTACAACATGAAAATAACTAGTCAAAAGGTCAAAGGCACCTGCAGGCTAAGGGCGCCCATGCTTTTGAGGCACCTAAACCAACTTTCACGATCCATGAAGCCAATAACCCTTTCCAGGACAGGACTGGTTATCCATCCCGTGATTCAGCAAGGTCATCAGACTTATCAGTCAACAATGATCTTAGATCAAAGGATGGAGGGTCAAACAGGAGGGATTGAAGAACACATCAAGAAATTGACTAAGTCTAAGGCCAAAAGCGCCCCTGCTAGGAAAAGGAACCCTTGAATCTGAGGCATCAGATTCAATTTTTGAGCTTTGCAACTCCCATACACACTTAATCAGAGTTGTCCTATCTCAACAACGGATCTATCAGCAACAGCTCAAGATCAACGGAGCAACTGGGAACAAGGATTCAACAGAGGCACTTCACCATGAAAAAAGAATGAAAATAACAACTCCTCAAAAGGGGACGCCCAAAAGTCAAAACCAGATCTGTTGACTGAAGTTAGATATTTTGAAGGCCTTTCATGTCTAAAACGTCCCACAATTAGTGGAAATCACTCCCGGGAACTCCAGATCAAGCAGAAAGACTCCTACATCATGAGTTGGCGTCCAAACTTGATTGCTTCCACATCAATCACTATGTATCAAGCTTGGACATCATTATTCATTGTTTGTCTTTGCAGGTTGGAGCTCAAGAACAGTCATTTTCTCTCCAAGACGTTGTTTGAAGATCTAACAGAGGGGTTTTCATCGTTCTTCATATTTTTGAAGATCAGTTGCACAGAAGGACAATTTATCAAAGGTTGCATCAAAAGGCATAATTTTTCCAAGAAAGATAGTTGATAACTTCCAATCTTCTTCTTGTCTTTTCCTTCTTTTCTTGTCATAGATCTTCTTGCATGTCCTAGAAAACAGTAGGCAATCGCAGATCTGACCAACTGGGTATGATCAACACAGTTTTTCAGCAAAACCCATCTCTTGAATTTTTCCATAAACAAAAAACTTGCTGCCCCTATTTTTAGAGATTTTTTCGAAAAAGTCCAGATTTGAAAATCGAACGAACTAGGTTTTTTCAGCATTGAAGCACGAACAATACCCATGTGTTAGATTTTTTCCGGAAATATACTTCTCGATGGATGGCTATTTTTAGGGGTTTTCAAAAGTTGTCTGAACATATCCGTGTTTGCAGTCGACAGTCAAGTTTTTCAGAATACAGTACTCTCAAGTTAAAATCAAGACCAAAATGGTCCTACTTCACGACTTTCTAAAAACACTCAACACGGACATGCATCAAGTGAAGCCTGTAGTCAAGATGGGCGCCTTGGAAGGCGTAAATGACATCACCGTTCAATGGATAGCCAAATGCAGAAGGTAGTCATTCCAAACATAGAGCCGCCACCGTTTACTACCACACTACCTTCCACATTCCATGTCAACAAGGCTGGATGACACAGCTGCAAAGAAGATCGAATATCAAAGGCAGTTTTCCCAAAGGCAGAAGAAGTCAACGCTTGGTTAGAGGAACTGTTGACTGGAGGTGGTGAGCTGTAAAAGCACCCACTTAGGACGCCCTACCCTTCAAAATAGCATTAATGGTGACAAGAGTTAACTTGATGCCCCCTTTCCAAGTTAACTCCATGTCCCACTGATCATGCATGTCAGATCCCACCAATTATGGATGTTTATCTCAGATCTCCACTAATTGTGGATCTCTATTTTGGAGGCACATTTTGTAATTTAAGTTCACTTTTAGTTTAGTTTCAGTCAACTGAAGTAGACTTCCAATTGACTGTTTGTTTAGTTTCAGTTAACTAAAGTAGATTTCCAGTTAACTGTTTGCTCACCCACTTTTAGACAGAAATAAAACTTGTTGATTGGCAAGAACTAATTGTTAACTCCAGGATATTTTAGGGTTGCCTACTCCTTTGAGTTTCTATAAATAAGAGCCTTGGGCTCATTATTTATTAACCTTTATTTACTACACAAAATTGTTGTGCCATTGTTGCCAACAAGTTTGAAAGTACATATTTGTTCAGTCTTGGATGAGAGTTAATTGGTTTGATGAGCAATTGTGTATGATTTCGTACCTTTGCATGTCCCAATTCTTTGTAATTTGTTGTGAAAGCTTTAAGAATGAAATCAAAAGGCGTATGCAATTTGATCTAAAGATTTGAGTTGTTTCAACGTCTTGTGTTTATAACTTGTTGTTTCAATCTCCTCCTTGGACAGGGGTTCCTCCTCCTTGGATATTTTGTTGTTAACAGTTATCGTTTGATGTTGTTTAATGAATTGTCTTTCAACCTACACTTTGGACAGGTATCGTCACCTCATCGGGAATCCTGTTAGCCAAGTCATCATACTTTGTTGTTCCTAGTGAGTTGTTTCCCAGACAATACCTCGAACAGGGGTTCCTCCTCCTTGGCAAGTCCGAGATCCATCTTACCGTAAAGAGTGACTGCTTGCATAAAGCCTTATTCCAGCATAGATCTGAGAGTTCAGAGCCCCAGACTCATTATGGCGAGACGGTCCGACCAAGTAATCCAACCATCCATTCCTGTTCCTATGCCCTCATGCTCTGTTTATCTTGGGGAGATAGGATAGATTAAAAGCTAGTTTAGTCGTAATTAAGATCTGCAAAAACCAAAGAAAACCTTAGCTACAGCGCATTGTGTTTATGCACCCTTGTGTCCTACCACTGAGTAAAAAAGATAGGAACCTTAGTTTACTGTACTTTTTACGCATTAACAACAGCAAAGAGAGATCTTCCTCTCTATAATCCGAAGGAGCAGTTACTAAAACACTTGCAATAGCTGTCCGTTTCCAATGAGCACTCCAATGGTGCTAATTGAAATGCCAACACATTTAAAAAAGTTTTACATTTGAATAAACTTGACAAATTCCATTGTTCAGAGAGAGGTGACAACCATGAGAATATGATAACTTAAAGAATTCAATAATGAAATGATTCAAAATTCTTAACAGTAATACTTTTATCCTCTGCTTAATGCATCTTAAGGCTATTTGTTTTCAATTTCAATCTAGTTTAACATAAACTTGATTATTTTTGAAGAAATTAAATGATTTACATCAGATGTGTATTTGTATTATAAGTAAAATCTCTCCCTACATAGGCAAAGAAAGAAACTGCCTCGCATGCACCTTTTGTTTCTTAATTTGCTATATTCTGCAGTTAAATGATGTCCCCAGACTAGAATAAATTATTTTCCATCAACTGCTGGAAGCTCAGATCTAAGCACTTATCACAACCAAGAAAAAGTCAAGCTTGCAGGTTGTAAGTAAGAGAATCCTCGAAAGGCTTAAAGAAAGCCTAAGTTAGAAACAGGGTTTGTGACACAGAAAAATTATATAGACCAAAAGGATGTAAATAGTTGAAAGATTATTAATTTCAAGCAGGTCCATGTCATGCCTTATTCACAGCCATACATTCTGCTATCTCCTCTATAGTGTAAAGAAGAAAGACAAACTAGCTTCTAATTGCTTACCTCAGATAAGTAATCATATCCTGAGGAACTTGTCTCGTCAAAAGTTTTTATCTCACTTGTTCCTGTCAATAAGAATACAGAATAAGTTACAACACATAAGATATCACTTGCCAATGGAGGACACAACATCTTACATTTGGTTGATACCACCTCCTGAAAAAAAAAAGTCAGTGGTTGGTTCGCACAAATGCTTGATAGTTCTGCTTAGAAAACATCATCCAGGCCTTCATAAATTAAACAAAATACAGATCAAATAAAGTCATGAAATTTCCCTCCATCATGTAAAAAAAATTAATTGAAAAATTAGTACAGAAGTGGATTTTGTTCACAATGAGTTTATTACTTTTGCAATTGGATATTATCTTCTGCATTGTAAACATAAAGAAAAACTGACATTGTTATATCCTCATTTTAGTAAAGGAATATTTAATGAATTTCCCTTTAATGCCAGAGGAACGAAATTTAATGAATTAAAGCCTCAATATAGAAAAGACAGGCCATATAGATGTTAGTAAGATTTCTCCTAGACCACTTAGTTGTCCCATTGTTGTGTATTTGATCCAGCATGATTATAGGACTAACCTTATGAGCCTAGAGAAACACATCACGAGAGATATCAAATTAGTATGAAAAACAGCCCCAGTCAAACCTATGGGACTGTGACATTAATCTATGCATTGTAGCCCACCCTCAACACCAGCAATACAGGAAATTATGACAACTCAAAACCCTTCATAAGAGCTCTCTCTTTACAGGTTACTTCAGTTACATCTACTACCTCTCCATAACAAATAGTTGTTCACTTGTAGCTCCATCCCTCAAAAATAATTTTATAAGCACATGGTATTTCTAATCATGTCTCCAATCCTTCATATGAATTGTAAGATTAGACAATAAATTGCAAGCCAACTAGGTCTAATTGTGTCAAACGCACAAGCTTTTCCCACACCACTAGTAAGATTCCCTATCACCAACACAAACCCTTATGTTTTTCTCCAACTCACACAATAACAACCATGCATAAACCATAGAGAAAACAAGGTATAAGTTGGATGTACCAGGTTAAAGTATAACAAGCATAACATCCAAGCCTACCCGATGTGATGCAATTAAAGAGTTGCTATCATAAGGAGTATCCCACACCAAGATCATATTACTAGCTAGGGCATTGCACACGTGAGCAATACAAACCATTAAACCCATAAGACAATTATGCGCCTCAATTCTTGAAGTCCCTGCCTATTAATAAAGCATAACCAAAGGAGTCACTTTGGTCAAGTATTTTGCAACTAACACAAATAAAGAAATGCATATATAAGAATCATATTCAAGTCAAATACATAAATGATTCTATATTATTCTTGAAAAAATATTTGTGGAGAAGGCCTTAAAAAGGATTATTGATTCTTCCAACAAATTAGTTTGATCATGCAACAAACTCCCTTACGGGATCGCTGTTACCCTTTTTCACATTTGAGAGTTGTGCAACAGAACATGCCATTCTCATTGGTTTGAAGTGTGAAAGGAACTCCATATGTATGGTCTCCCAGTTGATCATGGAACTATTATTGAGACGATAAATCCAATATGTTGCTGCTCAAACCAAATTTTCTACAAAAAGCCATAGTGCAACATCTTCATATTCTACTCGAAGAATGCTGCAAGTTGTGGTGAATGCTAAGATATGCTCATCAAGATGCTATGTTCCATTGCTATAAGATTTTGGAAAAACTTTCCTTGAGCTTGATTGAAAAGCATGATGAACTGCAAGTGTCAAGGCACCAAAAGTGGATCTCCATAGCAAAGGAAGTGGAGGTGGATGATTGTCACAGGCATTGTCACCCATTGATTGAAGTGGTTCTTTATCTAGATCTTGATTTCTTACAAAGATATTTATGAGCTTTTGAACTGTTGGTGAAGATGAACCTTCGCTTGTATATTCTTGTGGAGGTATCTAAATGTAGGATCAAGAAGCCTTGCCTTCCCCCATGATCTAATGTATACCTTATCAACCAAGATGAGAAGTCTTTAGTTAGGAAATGATAAGATCTTTTGCTTGCAAGCTCGGCCTGTTGTATCTTATCCCCCAATAGAGTCTATTGGCTCTCAAAATCACAAGCCCTCTCCTCTAGCACCATACTCAAAGTGAGACAAGGAGAACAAGGTATCTCAGGTTGAAAAAATGACACATCAACAAGGAGAGGACAGCTTTGGACCAATGCATGTGATTAGGGCATATCCTCTTCTTCTTCAAACTCTGCAAAACCTAGGGGGGTATTCCCTTGAGGTCTTAACACAAGACAATTAAAGAGAAATAAAGAAATAGGAACTAGACGTTGACTACAATGTCCTAATGGCAATCAAGAGCAAGCCTGCTAGACCTCACTAACAAGTGACAACAAATATGAATAAATGTGCAAGTGTACCCTAAGATCTAACAAGTTTTGTTCACCACAAAAGAAACCCCTTAAGTTTCATACACACACCTTGTAAACTCATCATTACAGTCCTTTTAGATATTTATCTAGCACAGGCTCACTAAATATATAAATTCCTCAAGCAATGGGCTATAAGGTGGACAGAAATCCTATATGCATAAATCTCTCAAGATCTCATTCTATTATAACTCCCTTGAGGTGTAAGCAAAGTTCTAAAACTGATTAGTGCATGCAAGCATAGCAAGAAACTAAACCAAAAAAAACATAAAAAGATGTTATCATATTTTTAATCTGGTGGTGGACAAGTAACATTAAACCAACGCCTTGATCATATTCGGCACTAGAGTCAAGTTTCAGATTTCTCACACAAACACATGTTTATGAAAAATACGGAAAGCACGAGAGCATTCATGAACCATAAACTAGGCTCTATGACTAAACAAACACATTCCTCTATGAAATCAAGAGCATCCATAACAAAGTCTACATAGTAATCCATGATTGAACAAGGTGAACCCATATATTGCATAAATAAAGATTGTACCAAATACACTTTGATAGCTTTTTCAATCCTTGCATGAATCAACTAACTGTTACAATACCAAACCAACAAGTGTGGCCTCATTAATAAATAAAACATACCCATCCCCTACGTTAACCTAGAGGATCATGGAGACACTTGTGTCATGAAGAAACCCCTCTGTTTATCATGTCCACAAAATAGAACATAGAAATAACCAAATATTGAAATACAAATAATATATATATATATATGCATTTCAATTCGCACCTCTGGAATGCGGATTAGAAATAGGTAGCTATGCACCTATGCTCCACGGGGACGCGTCCCCTAGCCTTTTTGCCCGTTTCCCGTACCGGGTATGAAACGGGGACGTGGGGACGGCTAGGAAACGTCCCCTGGCAGTCCCCTTTTGGCCTCCAAGAACCTGGTACTTACCGGGGACTTTTGCTCACTGGCAGGGGACGTAGGGTACGGCTAGGCGTACCCGAAACGGCCCAGCCATCCCTCGTCAGTACCGGGTACGACTAGCTGTACCCTACGGCCCAACAAAAAATCAAACGCCTTTTTAAAAAAAAATAAAGTTTTTTAAATTAAAAAAAAGGTATGGGGGGGCCCACAAGGGACGCCCCATGCCACTTGACCTAATTTGTGCCTTATATGTGGCCTAAAATGAGAAAAGCAACTCATTTTTACTTCTTGCCTTGTGAAGTGAAGCATAGCAAAAGGAGAGCAGCTGAGTGAAAGAGAGAACAACAATTTGAAGAGGAGCTTAGGGCATCATTTCCAGCATATTAGAGGTATGTTTTTCATCTTTGTTTTGTATTTGCTATTTATTTTTAATTTTTGCAAATTTTTTTTAAGTTTTTCAACACATAGGAAGGGCATTTAGTGTTTACTTCTATTTTTTTTGAACTTGCAGCTCTTTGAAATCAAAAACTTCATAAAAATTTAGAAAACAACCATGAGTAGCAGCAGTGATAGTGAAAGTGAGGATATTGAAATCCAAATGCAAGAAAGAACTCAAACTCAAAGAACAAGAAATAGACATAGAGGTAGTGCAACTGCAAACATTGGGGGGTGTTCAGAGAGTGGGAGTGGAGTAGGGTCAGCAAGTTCAAACCCATTTGAATGTCCATCTGAAATCCTCAAAAAATGGGCAAAAGGCCCATTTAACCCCAAAAAACCTCTACTACAATTTGCAACAAGAGTTGATAAAGAGAAGAAAAAAAATTCGGGGGGTAGTAGAGTATGGGAGTGTCATTTGTGCCACAAACAATATAGGGGCAGCTATACGAGAGTTTATTGCCATCTTTTGTGGATTGGTGGTCAAGGGGTGAAAGGGTGTAGAAAAATAACCCAACAACAAAAAATTGAGGCAACTAGATTGCATATGGAGGGGGAGGCATTAAGTAAAGGGGTTTCAGTTGAGAGTTTGCAGCCTAGTACGGGAATGCCTACACCATCAGTAGATGTTGCTTCAGCTTCTCACTCTCATGTGGGGGAGGATTCTACTAGAGGAAAGAAAAGGAGTATGAATGTTGCTGATATGTTTAATGTTACAGTAAGAGATGGGGCTGATTCCTCTATTGCCAAGTTTTTTTATGCTAATGCCATACCATTTCATGTCTCACGTTCACCATATTTTAAACAAATGTGCAAAAATATTGTAGTTGCTGGCCCCTCATATGTTCCACCTGGAGAAACTAAGTTACGCACCACCCTTCTTGATAAAGAGTACTCCAAGGTGAGTATTTTGATGGAGGATATGAGACAAACATGGTTGACAGATGGCTGCTCCATAATCATGGATGGGTGGACCGATATCAAAGATCGGCCACTTATCAATCTTATTGTCACTAGTACAGCAGGCTCTTATTTTCTTAAGAGCTGTAGATTGTTCGGGCAAAAGGAAGGATGCAACCTTCCAATTTCAGATTTTGAGAGATGCTATAGAGGAGGTTGGAGCCTCTAATGTTGTGCAGGTATGATTTAATTTGATTTTCTTTCTTTCTTATTTTTTATTTTGATTTTCTTATTAGTTATTTAAAATTTTGATATCTATATGCTATACTAATCTAGTAATCACTAATCTCATATCAACTTGATAATATGCCATTGCCAGGTAGTGACCGATTCAGCCCGTGTGTAAATTAGTTGGATTGATGGTGGAGAGTGCTTATAAGCACATTTTTTGGACCCCTTGTTGCATGCATGCATTGAACAATACCTTGAAGGACATTGGGAGGATAGATTGGGTGAAGGCAGTGGTTGCAGAGGCTAGAGAGGTGCAAATGTTCATTTGCAACCATCAGACTTCACTTGCTTTGTTTAGAACATTTTCGAGGAAGGAATTCCTCAAGCCCGTGGAGACTAGATATGCCAGCTACTTCATTTTATTGGAGAGGATGCTTGAGGTCCAAGAGGCTCTACAATTAATGATGGTCAATGTAGAGTGGGGGAGATGGCAAGAGTCAAGCACAGTGGAGGGAAAAAGGGTGAAACAAAAAATCCTTGATGATGATTGGTGGTCCACAATGAGGTAAGAAAATTGGCATTGCTAATTTTATTATTTATTTGAATTATTAAATTTTATTATTGCTGATTTTCATTTTATTATTTAATATTTATAGGCTAGCAGCCTAGCTGATTTTAATTTTTGTAACTTGTTTGCACTTGCAGATATGTATGCTCCTTCATCCAGCCTATTGTGCAAGTGATTAGATATGCTGATACTGACTCTCCTAGCCTTGGAGAGATTTATGAGACCTTTGATAGTATGCTTGGACAGGTCAAGCAAGCAATTTATAGCAAGGACCCTTCTTTGGCATTTTATGAGGAGCATCTTAGGCCCATTGTGACATGACGGTGGGACATTATGAACACCCTGCTTCATATGGCAGCCTATGCTCTCAATCTGAAATGGTATGCACCGAGGCCTGGGAGAGTGGCTCCATCTCATGATGAAGAGGTGAAAGAAGGCTTCATGAGGGCCCTTACAAAAATGTATACTTGTTGATGTGTTTTTCGTGACTGCACCAACACAGAATAAAGTCGCCAATGGCTACCCTATTCTCTCTTGATCAAAGTATCCAGCACGCTAAGATTGTGAGAGAGTTCGTGCGTTCAACTCCAAGGTTCTTTTAGTGTGAATAGGCTCAGTTGGCTCAATGTGATTTGCTGGTATTTCAAGGGGACTTACAGAATTGTTCAATAGCAGAGGAAGGGAATCCAAATGCTCGAAAGATTTGTCTATGAAGTTCTTGTTTCCTAAACTAACTAGAAAGTACTGAATTTAAAATGCAGGGTTTAGAGAGCTCTAATCTACTCTAAGGCTTGGACATGGCGATCAATTCTCACAAGCTTCAACCAAGCTCTGTTTTGCCTCACTTCGGACAGCTTCCACAGAACTGGTGAAGTCTTTAAAGGAGTAGCTCAAGGTGTTCAGATCACAACTTAGCATAAAAATACCATCACAACGACGCATATAAACATACAAATCATGATCGAAGTTAAGTACATGATATTCCAGTTGACCACACAAGGCGCATTCACCATCAGCAAACACACTAGTGGTATGGATAGACGAAGTTTGCTCAAATTGAAGACCACATTCCACAATTACTATCATGGAATGAAATTATACTACTTTGAACTATTTCAGCTACCATTTTGAATCGAATGAAGAAACCTTGCTAGCTACTCACAACAAAAGGCGAAATTCACCATCAATGAAAAACTCTTTTATTGAGAGAGTGTTCACAACAATTTCTTACAAAATTTTCAAAGGGAAAACTTTCCCTCTTCTTCAAACTACTACATCAATATACTAAGTTACTCTAGGCTATCACCTAGCGTCTCTCTATTCTAATCTCTTTGTCTAACTTCTGCTACTAATATCTAGCTCTGAGGGTACAAATGAGGGGGACTCCCCTTTATATAGCTGGCCAAGTCCAGCGGACTCCAGATTAATCGGTACGGATGGCCGGATCATGCACCTCAGCCCTAAACAAGATTCACCAAAAGCCGCCATAATGGAGAGTGGAGCAATAAATGAGCAATTAATGGCCACCATCCTTCTAGAAGATTCCAGCTTGTAGACGCGTTCACACTGCGCTTGATTTTCTTCTTGACGTTGTTCTTCAACTTTGCTCGAGCTTCCATTCTTTTTTCTTCAGCTAGAGTTTTGAAAACATTTCTTCTCTGTCACTAAGTCTCAACACTTAGCCATTTTCTTGCGAAATGTCATCTTGGATTACTCTCTTCATCACTTTAGGTTATCACCGCTTGGTCTCGACGTTCCTCCTGCAAAATAAGCAAGGAGAAGGGTATTAGAACACTTCATAATATAAATTCACTTTACTTACCTGATCTTCACGCTTGAACTCCCGAGGGTTCATCGTCTTCTTCTAGCCAACTTTGTTTTCTTCATGATTTTCCAACATCTTGACTTCAACTGTATCCCCTTTACTTTTCCGGTTGAGGTGTTCGCAATTTTGATCTCGTTCATCTCTGGCTCAGGAAAATTATCTTCACGAAGAACTTGAGCAAATTCACCTAGGCAGTTCCTTTCAAATTCATCGTCTGGAGTATTTTACCTTGAAAACACATTTTCTTCACTTTTCCTTAGAAAATTTTCAAATTTTCCCTTAGGAAAACTCATCAATTCGGTGCCCATCAAAATCTTTATCCTGAAAGCTTCGGCGAAGTGTGAAAGGCTTTAAAATCCATTCCTCATCGCAGACGTCCAATACCCAGAAGAAAATTTCCCCCAGAAAGCGTCGAATTCATGTGTATCCAAATGAAGGGGTTCATTTAATTTTCTTGAATTTTGCACCTTGAAAAAAAATAATTTTTAACAAAGTTGTTCCATGTCTTCATCTCTGTGAGTGCTTCGTTGCTTTGACTGGAAATTTTTATCAACCTGTGCAGCTAGTATCCTTCAACCTTTTCACTGGCAATTTTGTTTGTGTCTCAAGGAAAAAAATTCATCATCCTCTATTGGACTTAGGCATTTTTCCTAAGGAAGAACATTTTGTGCCTTAGAAAATATTTTAAAATCATCTTCAAATCCTTCTGCCTGTGGTGAGGAAAATTTCGATTCACTTGAAAAAATTTGTCTTGAAAGCACGTATCATGCCCAACATGTTTTATTTTTCGCCTAACATATCATTCACTTATCAACTTTATCTCACCACCTTATGTCTTGGGCGCATTTGATACTTCATGGGGAATATTCCACTTTCAACGCCTAAGTCACTTTATTTTACCATCCTTGCCCTCAATGCATTAGTAATATTCATCTATAAGCACCCTTCAAGATAGGCGGATTTCAATAGGTGAGGGGGATTAAGTAATTTCAACGCCCAACTTGTGACTTTTGACCTCTAACATGGGCGCATATGACACTTAGAGGAGGATAAAACATTTGCCTTAGGAAATTTCTTAACATGCTATTATCTTGAGGGCCCATTTGCTTGAAGTGAAGAATGAAACGTCCTTGACCTTTGACCTCCTTGCAGCATGGGCGCACATTCTTCTTCCAACCTCTTTGGACGCATACATGCTAAAATGGACCCATTCCCAAGGCATTGGAAGCTCTTTTGTCTTCATTTGGCGCATTCAATGCCACTTGTCTATTTCCTCCTCTGCATGGATTCAACGCCTTGCCTTTTGCTTTGGCCCTTCCTCTTTGTATGGGCGAATATGGTGTGCAGTGCTTCCATTTTAAAACATTTTCAGCCTCCAAAGCAAGGCGC
>VDFB02278362.1:0-22845 GCA_007258455.2 Sequoia sempervirens | reverse complement strand
ATCTTCATAGTGTTCATTTGCATCAGATTTCATGTCATTTGGACAAGTCTAGAGAGAGTTATGAGCATTTTAGTGAGTTACAGTGTTGCTGGTTATGTATTTTCAGTCATTGTTCAGTCATATCAGATTGTAAGATTTTGTCCTTGGGGTTGAGTTCAAGTATTGGAGTTTTGTTGTGCATTGGGGAGACATTATATAATATTGCAGCATTGATAGACTTCTAATTCAGTGTTCTTGGCAGGCAACTCTTCTCATTGTAAGGCTGTTACAGTAGTACTGTTCAGCCATTTCTATTTCTTGCTAAGTTACATTGTATTCCCACGGTTGTGGAAGAGACTGGCCCTCACTTAGTCTTCTTTGTAATGCATTAGATCCTCATCATCATATGATAGCGCCTAGCTCACCTCGAGCTTGGAGTGCACATGCTTGATGAATGAGTTACTTTCAGCACTGCATTGTCATCAATAGAACCTCCACCATATGATAGTGCCATCCCCATCTTGGGTTTGGAGTGCACATGCTTGGTGTCGAGTTTACTTTCCAGCATTGCATTTCTTTTCATAGTACCTCCGCCATATGGTAGCACCATTCCCACTTTGGGTTGGAGAGCACATTCTTTGCGTTGAGCTTCTTTCAGCATTGTAATACTTTCAAGTTGCTACTGACGACCCTCTTGCCATATGACAGCATCATTCTCATCTTGAGATTGAGTGTGCATTCTTGGCAAAGAGTTACTTTCCGATTGTTGGTTTTTGGTCTAAGCTAACCTTAACGAGTGCTTATTGTGCTGGAGTGTTCATTCAAAAATTGAAAAAATTGGCCGGCAGATTACAGGTTATCTCATGCTCTCCAAAAGGGAACCCGCGACTACTGATGGGTGAAGTTTCTCCCCATCGCGCGGGCTCAGTCTATCGTGGGTTAAGGTTGCTCGATGAAAAGTAAAGACGTGATGAGTGATGGGGTTCAGGTCTCCGGCTAGGATCCTCTCGTGATCAAGATCAAGGGCTAATATCTCATCGTTGGCTTCCAAGCCATTGCTTGATGAGGTCCCAATGTAAAACTGGAAGACGCGATGAGCGATACTCACATAATATGGAGAGGTATGCATGGCAGCTCCTTAACTCATCAAAGTATGTATCAAATTGCTGGTAGGGCCCCTTGGAGATTATGGAATGATGTGAGTCGTTGGATGGAATTTTCACATGAGCAAATCAATGGCTCGAATTCAAATAGGAATGACCAACTGATGGAGTAATTGTTCACTTGCGCAAGCCTTCTTGCGCCATTAATGGTGAATACTCAGCCGAATTCATGTAAAAGGGTCTGTATTTGCATTTCTCTCTCATTCTGACATTTGAGGAGCTGAAGAAGAGTTCAGAGTGACCGGAGCCGAGCCCAAAGAAGGTTGCAGAGGAGTTTTTCCTGGGTAAGCTGTCATCGAATCCCATTGGTTTTTCTTGTTATTTTGCAAGAATTGGTACATCAAATCAAAATGTCTGGGTTGTTTTCAAGGGTGAATTAGGGTTTTCGGTTTCTCTTAATGAAGTGTAGTATTCTAATTGGGATAAAAGCAAAAGGGTAGTGTTGTATTCAAATTTAAGTTTAAGTTGTCAAGAATAGAATAGCAATTCCAAAACCTAGTTTGAATTCAAACCTGCAAGCCCTAAGTTGTCAAGATGAGTCAACTTGGTGAGTTGTCGTCTTCAAAACCCACACCCAAGAAGAAAAAACAGAAGGTCTCCCATGACCCACCCCAAACATCTGAAGGAACTGAGAAGAAAAAGGGCCAACCTATGGACTATGTCCGTTTCATGGACAAGTTCCAACCAACAGATGTCAAGGCAAGTAGTAGGAAGGCTACCAGGGAAGGAATACTAACCACCAATTTCAAGGAGCTTGCATTTGGAATTGGGGACATTGCAATGCCAGAGCCTGGATGGGAGTTGTTCTTGTACGCTTTCACAAGAAGAGATGCTCTGCATCCTGGTCGAAATGTCTGGGGTTTTGATTTGGGGAAATTGGTTGTCCCTAATATTTTTGTGGAGGTGGACTTAATGCTACACTTCGCAGATAGATATGATGATGTTAATAGGGTAATCACCAACATTGATGGTAAGAGCATTTTGGAAATAAAGAAAAGTAAAGTCAGAGGTTTTCAAAATGAAACCTGATGCTAGTGAAAAGATTAGTATGGAAAAGTTACAGAAGGAATATGTTGCACATAGGGTTGGGTTCTGAAGAGGTGAACTGCCAAAGCATAGACGAGAGAAGGGTTTTGTGTTTGCAATCAAAGAAGTTGAACCATTGGATTGTGAAGAATTTGCAAACTATTTCAGATACACATACTTTATGTTGTGTCAGGTGCTTGGAGTGAAGTGTGATGGAAGGATAACATACCTTTGTTAGTTATGATCATGGATATTCAACATAAAAACAAGCACACATGGTTTGACTATGCTAACAGAGTTGCTGAGCAGTTACACTATGATTTGATGAGGCTAAAAGAAAGAAAAACCCCATTGACATTTAGACATTATTCATTGCTGATGCATATGAATTATACCAAGGAAGGGAAGTTTTTGGTCAGGCCATGAAACTGAGACAAGTGGATGAAAGGGGTAATAGGTTGCCTGTCCAAATGTGGACATATATCTGGGATTTGCACTGCCCAAATTCAAATTATACTGGATTCTGCAATACCATAAAACATACTATTTTGGTACAAATGGGATTGGTGCCAGCTGAGAGAATTTCTAAAACAATTCAAGCATTGTTGAGACCAAGAGAATGTGGTGACGACCCCAATTATGAGTGCAATTGGGGAGATTGGTATTTGTATGATAATTGCACAGTCATTAGGTGCTATGGGACTACTGTGGCGCCACATTTATTACCTAGGTTTGTCTCTGATAGGCTGGCTTTCATTGAAATAATGTGGCAAATGGATAATTGTGACACAAAGAATTTCAGGTTATCCAAGAAGGCCTCTTGTATTGCAACAACTTTCCCTTTTGATTATTTTGTTGTCATGGCAAAGGAAGCATATGAGGTGTTTGGCATAATGATAAATAACCTAAGAATGAATGTAGCCCCTACTAGAAAGTTGATCCAGAAGGGCTCATTAATAGAGAAAAGATTAAAAGGGGAATCTCAGGGTATGGACCTCATACTTTCTACTTCAAAGAGGATGTGATAAGAAACTTGCCAACATTTGTTGTTGTCTAGGATAGAGAAAAGATTTGGATGAAGATTGTTGAGGTTGAGCACATGGCTTCTACCATGAACTCCTACTATGAAAGCCCTTATAAACATGTCACCGACAAATTTAGAAGGATGGAATTGATCCTCAGTGATTTTAACGACAATACTTTTCTGGAAAAGGTACAATAAGCAGAGCAGCTGTCAAAGTGCTTTGTAAGAGCATTTACTAAAAACTGGTGGTCAACCAAAGGAGCTCACAACATTAGAAGTGTAGTGGGGAATGTACAACAACTGTTATGGAGTTGCCTTCTGCAAATGTGGATGAAACACAAGGTGTTGAGGGGAATGTACAACAACTGTCTGCTGAATTAGTGCCTATTGAGCAAGGAGTAGAGCATGAATTTTTACATCCTGATGTTGGAGATGTGATGGAACCATTTGTTCCAAATGATAGGCTAGTACCTTGGGAAAATGATGAAAGCCAAGACAATGATGCAAGGGTTCTAGCTTGTGCCAAATTTCTAGAGGATGATTCTTTTGTGACAACCAGAGAATTCAGAGAATTCATTGCTGAGTTGAAAGCTCAGGAAACAAATGGTAGGATACAAAAGGCTTAGGAGGGAGTGGATCCTTCACAACAGGAAGAAGTCAGTAAGAAGACTGAAGAAGAGATTGTTCAAGAAATTGAGCAAATGAATCCTATGGAAGCTAGAAGATTGGTTAAAGACAGTGGGATGTTGGTGATGCTAGGATGGAACCTATCATCAATATTTGGTCTAGATGCAATCAGGAATGACCCAAATGCTATGGTGTCTAATGAGACTTTTGATGAGAAAACTTTTGGTTCAGGGTTTAGCCCCAGTTTACATGCACTAGCAATTTGGTCATTAACACCAGATTCAGGGAGGTGTAGACTCAGTAGAACAATGACTGGCCTTTCAGGAGATTTGATAATAGGAAGAGCTTCAGAGATGACAGCTCCACAGGCTGCAAGATTGTCAATGCACACGACTATGTTGAGCGTTGACACTGCAGAGATTTCTCAGGCTAGATATATGAAATTGTTGGAGAAGCACAACAAGTTAGTTGAAGAGTATAATAAAGTAAAAGCTACTGTGGTCAAGGTAAGTCAGAAGACCTTTCCTACTCCATCTAGTACTTCACAACAAGATAAAGATACCTTAAAATTAAGGATTAATGCATTGAAGATTGAGCTCCAAGCAACTAAGTCTGAGAAGAATAAGCTCCAGGAGAACATGAACAAGATTACAAAGGATATGGCTGAAGAGATTCTAGGCCACAGATTGACCAAAGCAACTGTTAAAGCAGAAGCCACATGGTTAACTTATAAAGGTACATGAGGCATTTGAAATGTTCCAACATGTTCAAGAGGTTTTCCAGAGCACTTGGAATAAATGGAGCAGTAGATTAAATAGTTTAAGGGAGATTCAAGCAAACGCAAAGGAAGACCTTGAAGCTCCAACAAATCTTCCAGACATAATAAGAGGAATTGAAATGATTGGTGAAGTCACAGGTTTCCATGAAAGAATTGGTGGGAAACTGCAAGGTAAAATCAAAGCCTTCAGGGATATGGAGGAACAAGGTGTGCCCAAAATCCTCAATGAAGATGGAACACTCAAAGAGTATGCACCATGGATTTCTTCAGGCATCAAACTGATACAGGTCCACAGATAACATACATTGATGATAAGTTAGACTTAACTGTGTTGAATGGTTTAATTGATAATCTCATCAGGATTCAGACAGACATGGACACCTTTGTGAAAGAAGCCAGAGTAGTAATTGATGCAAGGTATAATGCATACAATACAAAGGTGCAGAAATTATTGGATATCAGCTGGCCCACAGAGGACAAATACAAGAATTGGCTGGAAAAATATGTTGAATAAGCCAGAGGGATGGTGAGATGGATATAGAACATGGTCGAGTATAATACAGGTCTGGCCTTTGAAGTAACTATTTAAAAAAATCTATATACTCTCAATTTGAAAATACACGTGGTAATCCAGCCAAGTTTCTCTCTTTGCTTTATGTTCTCTTCTGCTTTCATGTTTCATTCTTTTGCTGAGTGAGGTGATGACGTGGAATTCTCAAACAATGAGGATACGAGTTCAATAAGCTTCTATAAGTTTTTTGTCTTTTTGTATTTCCCCCCATTTCTTCAAGTGTAAATATAACCGCCTGGGGGTTAAAATGAAATGAAATACTTTGAAATACAAATTGAAATGTAATGTGACCAGCCAATAGCCCGATGCTTGTTTGCTGCCTTGATCTTATAAAAGGGAATTCATGGCTATTGTGAAGGGGTCTTTGAAAATTTTGGTTGATCTCAGGTAGTTTTAGCAAATATTTTCATGAAGTGTAACAAGCATACGATGGATATAGAATTGCTTGCTAAGTCTTAGGTTATGAGTCTATATTCACAGTTAGCTTAAATGTTTTGCAACAATTGTAGCATTTGAAAATCAATAATGGAAAATTTCATGCAGATTGTCTCCTATGTATTTGTTCATGAATCAATAATGAAATGATCAAGGATTATTTTATTGGTCTCCAATTAATGTGGTTGTATGTGTGTTTGCATTTCTTCTTCAATTCAAGTAGTTGATTAAAATGCTCTAATGCAGTCACTGGTTTGTGTGTTAAATTCATAGGATCTTTAAGTATGTTTTGTCTGAAAGGTCTGAGTTATGAATTTGTAATGCGAATCCATAATAGTCTATAAATGTCGAATGCCTTTGTTGTTGCATTACAGTATGTTGTGAATTTGACCCTGTCATCCTAGGATAATTTACTGTTCTATGTATTAAGTGAGTTCAAATATATCTGATCAGCCGGATCATGTCAAAGAACAATACATTTAATTAAAATCATACTCCAAATGATGATGGTTGTTGTAATTCTCGTTCAAATTTCCCATTCTCTGCTCCAAGTTATAAAAGTGTAAGGGATTTTCCAATTCCTTACAAATTGTCACTTGTCAAGTCGTAGATATGAAAATGTTTTTGCTTAATATGCAATGTATATGGAAATTTTGCGAAGGAATGTTGTAACTTGTAAGTACATTGTGGGATCACCCTCCCGGGTCTTGCAGAACCCGAAGTGCAGGAGGAAAGCTAAATTGCTTTCTCTCGTTCGTTGGCCAACTCCTTTTAGGTTGCTAATCATTGGAATTGGAAAATCCATAGGCTTCCTTGAAGATCTGGTTGGTATTTAAAAGAGCCAACACACGACTCCAATGGAAATCATCACAATTACTGAATTACAAAATGTAGTTCATGAAACATGATTCAATGTACATTGTTCATCAATCATCAAAAGGATTATCAAAAAAATCATTGTGACTTGGATTTTCAACGGCTTCAACTTCAAGATCATCATCATTTGAACCCAAAGCGGTTCCAGCACCATGTAGTATGTCATCATTATCATCCACATCATCCATAGTGGCTCTAGCAAGATCCTGAATGGTTGCATCCAAGTCAGCAGACTCAAGTGCTACATCCCAAAGCTTCGCTGCCCCCTGCTTGTATTGAGGATCCTTAAGTGATAGAAGATGCAAAATGGAATGAATATACACCAAGTCTTCAGCGCTTTTTGCAGCCAACCGGTTACGCTTCATTGAGTGGATAAAGGAGTACGTACTCTGATTCCGTTCAGCGGCAGAAGAGCTTGCAGCCTAGAGAGAAAACCAACAAAACTAAAATTAAAAAATGCAAGATAAATTCAAGAATGTTAAGTGTTAAATTCTACAATACAAGTGGCAAAAAAAAAAAAACTTGTGAGAGGATCTTGATTGCAAGAGGTTGTAGGTACATATAATCTTGACCATGGAGGTACCACCATGTAATAGCATCCATTTTGTATTGGTCTTTGACAATAGAAGGGGTATGATTTTTCCTGAGATAAACAATCCAAATCCTTTCATAACACTTGTCTGCACTTCTGGATCAGTGAAGAGTCTACTAAATGCCCTCTTATACCCATTAGCAACTTCAAAATCTCTATATGGCAGTATTCTCCCTGGGATAGAAAGTATTTCTATGGTATAGTACCTTGAAGATAGGGCATATGCAAGGAGGTGCAATGGTGTTATCATCTTGTTCCAACGATGAAGAATGATTGCTTCCACCCTTTTGTAAAAGGTGTCTTCAGGATCATTCTCTCTCTTTTGTATTTCCATTTTTATTTTCTCCAACATCGTGTCCATGCTATCATAGACATCCCCCAAGCAAGGTTCATCTGTATCAGCAAACCGAAGCATAGACATGATAGGTTCGGTGAACTCCAATACATAATTCACACGATCCCACCAATCGTCATCCAAGATCAATGCCTTGACCTTTTGGGCCCTCTCTGAATTTGATTGCTTCCATATACCCCATTGGTTGCTAATAACCATTTGATTCAATGCCTCTTTCACCTTCACAAGTCGTCTTAGAAAACTTGTGTGAGATGCAAACCGGGTCTCAACAACCTAAGAACATGTTAATAGTAAGTTAATAACACATTTAAAATATGTAAATAATGCAAAAGAATAATTTATTCAATTATGTAAAACATGACATAAATGAAACTAAATAAATTAAATTTACCTTCAACAATTCCAATCTTGAAAAATTTCTGAAAATTGCTTGTGACATATGGTGGTTTGTCACAAACATCTGAATCTCCTTGGCCTCCTAGTATATTTCTTTCACCCACTCTATTTGGTTGCCAATTGCTTGCATCACCAAATTGAGGGAGTGTACGGTGCACGGTGTCCAAAAGATGTGCTCATATCTAGCCTCTATCAAAGCACCTGCAGCCCTGCAAACTTTTGCATTGTTTGTAATTACTTGGACAACATTTTCATTACCCACCATCTCTATGGAGTCAATGAGAATCCTGAAAATGAACTTTGCATCTTTCACTTCGCCTTCACAGTAAACCGCCCTCAAAAACATTGCCCCCTTGTGGGACATTGCAATAACATTGATCAATGGATGGTTTTTGCAATCTTTCCATCCATCGGAAACAATAGATACACCTATTTCAATCCAAGAATCTCTAATTGGTTTCAGTTGGGTCTCTATAGATACACTTGTTTCAATTCGAGAATCTCTAATTGGTTTCCGTTGAATGGAAGACCATTGGCATAGAGGCAACGTGCAATTTTTTCTGCAGTAATATCTCTTGCCTCCATTTTAAATGCCCTCTCCAATGGATCTCTCTTGCGGGTGGTGATTTGTGGTTCATCTTCATCTTCCATAGAGGGCATAGGCAAGAAGGGATGTTTGGAGGCCGTAACTGTCTGAGAGGGTAATGTGATTGTTTTTTTCTTTCCGAAACTATAACCACTTTGGTTTCCTTTTGCAATCAATTTGTCAGCATTTTCTTGTTCTTTTATAAATCCTACTATTTGTACAGTAGGCAACCCCTTTTTATCTGGGCCCTCACACATATTAATCCCTTTACCACCAGGGCCCATAAAATGAAGTTTCACTTGGTAATAAGAGCTATTATATTGTGCATTGCAAAAATTACACTTCCAAACAAACCCCCCACCTCCAGGAAGTTGTGAAATTCTTGTGGTATGTCTCCATAAAGGAGATCCTTTATCAATTTTGAATTTTTGACTTCCCTCCCCACCCACTGAACTTTGACTACTTGCCATTGTTGCAATCTATAAAAAAAAATGAAAAAAAAAAACTAGAAAAACTTCTTCAGAAACTTGAAAAAATCCATCAAAAAATTGAAACAATTCATCAAAAGACTAAAGAATAGGGTTTAAATGCATACCTTAAACACTTAAATCTCCTTTGTGGAAGCTATTTGGCACTCCACAATCAATCTCCTTCGAATACAATCACCTCCCTTCAAAATGCCAAGATGGAGAGAAAATATGGTGAGAGCAAAATGAGAGGTAAAAATGAAATGTATGTGTGTTTGAAGGCCTCATATAGGGCTGTTTTAGGGTTAGGAGGAAAAAAAATTAAAAAAAATAGTTTTTTAATCAAGTTTGGGCCCACTTTTTTTTGACTTGGCCTGTGGGTTTGCCCAGATTCGTGTTGGGTGCGCACAGGGTGCATGCCCAACACTGTGGGTTCGCATGGGTGTGCGGGTGTGCGCACCTTGGCGAACCCACAGTGCTGGGCGCGCACCGTGTGCACACCTAGCACGTACCTGCAGATGAACCCGAACTGGGTGTGTACCCGAACCGGGTTCGGGGCCTGCGGATACGAACCCTGCATCTTAGCTTTTTGCACATTGGTGAACTTTGAATGAATCTAGTCGATATTAGCTAGGAATAAATCCTTCCCCAAAACCAACATTCTCTTAGGGTTTTTGTCCTAGGGTTCCAACTTGAGCAATAGAGCCCAAACTCCACAATAGAAGATGAAAGTGCCAAAAGATATGAATTTCTCCTTTGTAATTCCCTTTTATACCGTCTTTTCAAACTTTCGAAAATTTATACTTTAATTCTCCCATAAGGTGACTTTATAATTATAATTTTTTTTGGACCCAAAATAAGTCACTTTAACATAAAATGTTCAACTTTACAAAAATATTTAATTATACTCTTATCATTAGGCCAAATAGCCTACGGGAATAAAAAATAAGTTAAGGGTTGTAATGTCCCCTTTTGGGATCGCCTTATATTTTGCCTTGAAATCACAATTCCAATGAAACCGATAGCAGATTGCAGTTAAAGATATAATTCATACTTAAAACTGAGATGATGTAAGTCTGGTTATGGAAACCTGCAACCGTGTTAGATGAATATGAAAGACATAATCCATGAAATATATTTAGTTCTAAGTCTAAGAATGATTATATATATCAATACAATAAGTCCCAAGGATTATGTGGGCTCAACCATAATGAGGAGGACATGATGAGGTGCCCCAAGTATCCTCCCCTAGGCCCAACAACAAGACCTTATCCTCTGTGGCCTCATGTGGTCCTTAACCGATGGTCCTCAATCATCATCATGAGGTGGTGTACCTAGTGAGGGCTTTACACAGTTCTCCTCCATCATGCCAACCTCTCCTCTTATGATTGAAGACCTTTCTTTATTTACTTCAACAATTGATTCAATCGGGGAAAGTTGGGAGGCTGCAATATGGTGTCCTACTCACAATTCTCCTTTTTGCATAATAGGGTGTCCTACTCACAGTTCTCCCTTTGCAGTCCTGCCTCATCCCTTCATGGCCAATTATTGCAAACTAGGATCATATCACTGTTAATAATATTAGAAAATATATGCTACAAAATATGCTATTATATCAGTGTTTAATATCTATATTTATCTGACCAGGTGATCGTTGTCTTAATGTTCAAATGTTTATTGATTATCGGATTGAGTCAACTTGCTCTCCAATCGATATGTTCTTAACACTCAAAATATATCGTTAGTGTAAATCAAACAAATAAGAATCTATTATCCATATTCATACTAAAGAACCATAATTACTTTACAAGGCTCAATAATTGCTGTAAGCATCATTATTGCATAATCAAATATAATTCACATATTGTTGTACCCCAAAATTAAATTTTTTGTTACACTTATACATTTTGAAGAAATGAGTAAAAGTCTTGTTAAATCTGTCAAAAAGGTCAAAATTCGGGTGTGCATGTCTTGCATGAGGGATTAAAACGTGAAATTTCCAAAATCTGATGATCTGGGTCCGCTTAGAGCGACCTAATCTACAAAACCCAGATCTCAGTTTTTCATCCTTACTTTCTAGGAAAACTGCTATTTTTAGAAATTTCCTAAAAATTAGAACTTTTTTCTGGGTTTTTCTGGGTTTGTTTTAAAAGGGATACTGGCAAAACTTTCTAAAAATAGAAAGTTGGTCCATTAGAGTTCAAACTGATTTTGATTGGCTCAAAATACTTCCATATCAGGCTGGTGCAGTCAAAATTTCAAAAAGATCAGTTTTTCCTTAGTGTGTCTATTCTGCTTTTTCAGAAGCATATTAGGAGCTCCAAGGCTATCAATGGAGGTCAATCAGCTGCCAAGCGTCATATTCGACACTCAAGCATTGAGCAGAAGGTGACTTGGTGAGCAAGCACGAAGAACAAGGAAAGAAGGTGAAAACTGTGAAAATTTTTCTAACACTGCTTGTCATGGGCACCCCAGGAGAGAATAGGCGCCCATCTTTTTAGGGCATTAAATGTTGAAATTAGGGTTTAACCCTCCAAGCAAAGTTGCTCAGTCTTCTTCTAGCTCCGCGACAAATCCAACAGTGCAGTCATTGGATCACCCAGTCATCTGGGATTTGAGATCAAACAGGGAAGATCCAAATAGAAGTTAGAATGAAAAAGAATGAAAATCACCAAAATTTGACAAAGTCTGGGAACTTTGGGTGCCCCAGGTGCCCAGGGGTGCCCAAATTTTTGAAGGGGCAAATCCAACAGTTAGGGTTTGCTGAAATACTCAATCTCTCTGGAATTTAGTTTGCTTCGCAACGAATATCTTTGTCAGGGCATCCGACTGGCCGATTTCCGACAAATCCAGATCAAGCGCAAGGTATAGGATAAAGATTCAAAGTTTGAAGATGAAATCGAATGAAAATATTCTAAGTCTGATAAAGATGGGCGCTCCTGGAGAGAAAGGGTGCCCAAGCTTTTGAAGCTTTAAATCTAACTTTTTGGTAAAAGTGCCTCTAGAAGACCCCTTTCAAAATCTTCTTAGCTTCGTGACAAGCCCAGCCATCAGCCAATCCGAGCTCCGGGTCATCAGATCTGATGAGATCATCTGTAGAAGAGAGTTGATGAAGAAATGCTTAAAATGGCTAAGTCTGGTTAAGATGGGCGCCCCTAGAGAGAAAGGGCACCCAAACTTTTGAGCTCTGAAATGATTGAATTCGCAAATGCAGCCTCCAAGATCACTTCGTCGGAATCATCCAAGCTATCTAGTGAATCTGACAGTCAGTCGATCTGATCAGCGTAGCTCCCAGAATCAAGATTTCATCAGAAGATCAAAGGGAAATGAAGAAATTGAAAATCATGAAAAAATGGCTAACACTGTGAAAGTTCAGAGCCCCTGGAGGAAATAGGCTCCCATGAATTTGAAAGTCAAAACGAAGTTTTCCATCAGAGGCGCCTCTAGAACAATCTTCTTAGAATCAGTCAGGCTATGCGATGAATCATCTGGAAGCCGGGGATCGAGGTCAAAGTAGGGGGTCAAAATTGTGAAAACGTTGAAAAACTCAAAAAATGACAAACTCTGAAGCAAATGGGCACCCCTAGCCAAGAGGGGCACCCAACTTTCAATGCCTTAGTGAATTTTTCAAACTTTTCAAAAATTTCAAAATTGCAAAAGGATGAGGATGTCCAAGTTCATTGAACAGGGCAATTTTAGGGTTTTTGAAGATAAAAGCAAAAGAAAGCAGACCTATTTCAAACCCTAAGTCTATTTAACACCTCCCTTCAATGTGATTTTCATTATTTTTGCAGGTAGCATTCAAAGGAGAAAGTTGGAGCAGCAAGTTTGAAGTAATATTTCAAGATTCAAGAACTCAAGTTTGCTGATTATTCATCAATTTTTTTTTAGACCAGCAGCATAAGGCCTTGCTTTTTCAAGCTTTTTCATCCAGAAGATCAAATTTTTCAAGGAGGCCAAGATTTTCAATTTTCAGCCATCTGGGTCTTGTTATCTCATTCTTCTAAAGAATTTTTTTAAGAAATTCATCAAGTTGCAGCAGCTGCTTTTTGCTTTGCATGTCAGTGAAATCCTCATTGCATTCAATTTTTAATCATCTGGGTCCTCTCAAAACAGTTTTCTGAAGAAAACCCATATCACAACTTGTTTCAAGAAAATTTCAAATTCTAGGGTTGGCTGGTTTTTCAATCAGCCATCAGTGTTTTTCAAATCTAATCAACTGGGTCCATTTCTAATTGTATTCTGAACAAAACCAAGGTGCCAGCTTTTTTCGTGAAAAATTGAAGAAATTAGGGTTTGCTGCTTTTTCAGTCTAAAATCAAAATTTTCAAAAACAGACGATTTGGGTTGTCTTGCAACGAAATTCTGAGCAAAACCCATATCTAAGAATTTTTTTCAAAAATTTGTCTGTTGGAGGAAGAAAATCAGCATTCTAAAAATAGTAAGTTGCTCAAAACTTGTTTGAACCTAGGCGAGTTTACAGTCATTCTTCAAGGTTTCCGAAATGGAGTACACTCCCAATGATTTCAAGGTCAAATCAGCTCTCTACCATGATTTCATCAAAACAGCTGAGAAGGACTTGCATCATATCAAGCCGGTCTTTGATCTACACGCTTTGGATAGCGCAGGCAACACTACCATAAAAAACTTGGGGCACTCTGGACTCCTCGCAGCAGCGTCTATTCCTATATCAGTTCAGAGCCTCGAGTTCGTAATTGCTTGCATCAAGCATTACAACCCAACTACAAGGGAGATCCAGTCAGTTGATGGCAGATTGATTTGTAGTTTGAAACCTGATGTGATCGAGAAATGCTTTTCCATTCCTCCTTGGCTTGAAAGTGTCACTATCTCAAAGGGTGAATGTGAAAGGATGTGGGAAATGCACAAGGACAACTATAGCAAGAAGATTGCACAGAGGTGGATGAAGGAGAAATATAAGACTTTGCCTAAGAATGTCGGGCGAGGGGAGTTCAGAGATGAGATTGCCATCATAATCACCTTGCTCAACAGAGTCACTGGACAAGAAGATGCTACCAAGTTTCAGCCCTGGATGTTCTACTCTATACCCCATATCATGAAGAAGACTGAGTTCTATGATTGGCCCACCTTGATCAGTGATAGCCTTCATCAACAGATAACGAAATATTTCCAGATTCATGAGTTCCATTTGGTTTCTTACCTAGTCTACCTGGTGGCCTACCAAGGTCAATTCAAAGGGTTGAACACTGAGGGATCACTGAGCGTACAACATATCTACAACTACTTTCCTCAGTTGGAATTCACGAAGTCACTGCATCACTACAAGAGGGTGAATGAGGCTTTTCTGATGTACACAGTGCGAGACTTGGACAATGAATTGCACGTCCGTATCTCTTCAGTTGCCAGGGCAGCGATGGCGGAATGGGCAGATTGGTTCATACAATTTCCTACTTTCACCTATCTTAGAGTCTATGGCTATGCAGGTGCCCCACTCATGTTACCAAGGTACCCATCAGACGAAGTTGTCTTCATGGAGTTCTTAAGGCAGGCACATGATGTTCACACATTCTTGAGGAAAAGAAAGAAACCCGCCCTCAATTTTCCATTGGGACTGGGAATCTATACATGCAAGACAACAGCAAATGCTAAAACAATGGGAGATGAGTTAGAAAAACTTGGTCTCAAGCCTTACAGCGAGAGACAATCTTATGACCCTCATGGCGTCTACGTTGGCCAACTTGAGAGAAACCATGCTCACATATCCGCCCTTGAAGATTTTTGGGCCAATTGTACAGATGAGTTCGAGGTGCGGAGGTGCAGTTACAGTAAGCTCACTCTTCACCAGATGAAAGACTGCCTTTTAGAGGATATCGAAGGATTGTCAGATGATGATGAGGATGTGTTACTCTCGATGTATGCTCGGAAGGGAATTGAAGATCAGCCCCTTCCTCAAGTCAACTAGGCTGATAAGGAATCCCTCTCAGTCGAAGAAAGGACGAGGCAAGTCCTCGAACATAGCAAGGTCTTCCTAGTTCTTAAAAGGAAGAAATCCATACCAGCAGTAGAGCCGCCAAGGGTACAGTCATCACTTCCCTCCTCTTCCAGAGCACAATCAAAAGGGAAAGGCGTAAGTCAGTTTCAAGATGGTGTGAAGGGCAGCAGGTCAACCAAAAATGTAAGAAGGAGGTTAGACTTCTCAGGCATAGTCATACAGCAGCCATCAACAGTTGAAGCAGAAGCTCCTCCAGAAGAACCTATACCTCAGAAGGAGACAGAAGAAGCGCCCTTAGCACATGACTCCATACCACTGACAGGGTCTTCACCAATCCACATTGACCTTGATATTGAAGATGATGAAGAAATTGCAATTCTACCTCCTAAGGAAGTTAGTAAAGATACTACCGTATCTTGGCTTGAGAGCTCCTTGGGAAGGGTAAGAAGAAGACCTTCATATTAGGTGAATTTTGATGACCTTGGTAACATCTATCAAGAACCTCCTAAGAAGAAAGCAAAGAACCAAGTTCACTTTGATAGGAATTCGGATGGTGAGATAGTCATGGAGACTGCATTAACCCCAGAGGACAAAAACAGAGATGAAGTTGAGATGGACGACTTCGTGATGGTCAAGGCTAATCTTGGAAAGAATACCAGACATGCAGATGTCAGTGTATTCAGAGTTGTGTCTGAAAGCCTTCAAGAAAGAGCAGTCAAGGACGGAGAAGACAAAGCAGCCCTCAAGGCTGAAATACAGCAGCTCAGGCTTTTCATTTCTAATCTTGTCCAGGGTACTTCACAGGCGACCCAGCTGCTGCCCCAGGTTTTAAAGAAACCAGCTGATCATCATTAGTTAAAACAGCTGGTTATTTGTGCGAAATAAATTGAAGAGTGGATTGAGAATTTCATTGTCAGAGGAAAGGAGATCTTGGCACGGATGTTTCAGTTGAGAGAAAATGCTCATGAGCTACGTCAAGGTATCCAAGGGTTTGAACAATCAGTGGCTGAAGTAAAACCAAGGCATGAAATCATCATTGCTGATTTAGATACAACCTATGGTTCAGCGACTTCAAAAGAACACAAGAGGCAGATCCTTGCTTGGAGAGAGCGTCATGGCTTCAAGGTTAAAACTTATGAGAGGATATCTGAGGAGTTTATTTCCTACAGACAAAGGGTGATCGAAGCTCTTCTTTTCATCAATGGGTTTGTCACAGAGATTCCTTCTCGGTACAGTCTTGAAGATGGTTCTTACGTCGGGTTAGATGAAGTGCAACCTCAATTTCAGAGTGTTGTTCGTAGCTGTGATAGCAGCAATACAGTTGGTGGCAGAATGAATCACCTTGCCATGATGTCATCAAGATTTGAAAAAGCGGCCAATGAGGTTGAAGATTTCCTGAGATCAATTGCAAATGGAGAAGATATCTTGGAAAAACGTAGCTTTGCTATTGATGGGATAGATGCACCGAACCAGGACACAGTTTCTTGCTTTTTAGCGGGTGTCATTGAGATTTGAAATGGCTTTCATCTAGAAGCTGTCTTTCCGCTTTCTTTCTATTCTTGGAGCAATTCTTATCCATTCCTTGAAGAAGAGAAAGAAGATAAATGTAATAGTTGGCGTTTCCCGCTTTTTCTGCTTTCTTAGGTGTTAGATGTTATCTTCTTTCTAAATTTAGAAATAAAGCTGGCTTGCTGAACAAGCCCTAAATTGTGAAAGCAAGGAGATTTTAGGGTTCCCTACTCCTCTGCTTGCCTATAAATAAGAACCTTTGCTCATTAGTTTTCTTTAACCATGCTAGTGATAACAAAACGCTGAGCCTAAGTGCCTTCTATTTGTTAGTCAGTGTTGTTCAATTGTTTTATGATAGCGAATTGTTGAGTCTCTTTTAGCCAACAAGGAGTTATTGTAATTGCTATTCCTATTGTGTAAGAACAAGTTTTGCAAGCCTCTTTAGCTGCAAGCTCTTGTTCCAGGCATGTTTGTAGTACATTTTGTTCCAAAAGTTTGAGAAATAAAATCATGAACCTCCTTTGCCTTGGTATAACGTCTCAGATTTCCGTTATTTGTGTTATGCTTTTGTGATCTTAATTTCAGCTTACATTGAAGTGTGTAGATGTATGTTGAGAAAGAGTTTATTGAAGCACTTTGTTAGAAAATCAACCTTGTTCATTTCTAGTTTCTCTTGCTCTGCGTATTACTTGAGAAGTTAGAAATGTTTTTAGCTTAAGTTAGTCGTAGTTGAAGTTCTTAAATCAGAAAATCTCAGCTGCGGCAGTTGTGTTTTATAAACCTTGTGCTCTAGCTGATCAAAAAGATAGGCAACTTAGTTTTTAGTTTACTTTCTTTCAACACCATCAGTAAGAGGGAGCTTCCCCTCCTAATTTGAAGAGCAGTTTTACTGTGCATAGCTGTCCGTTTCAAATTCACATTCTAGAGGTGCGAATTTAAACGCCAACACATATATATTCTATTATTTTTAACTTACTTCCCTTATTGATTTATTATTCATCTTCACTATACGTATTTCTTCTTCCCATTCTAATTGTATCATATTAATTTATCTGCTGCTATGCTCAGGAAACATTCCTCTTTCCGTCCTTATTCCTCATTCATATATCTGCCTCCATTATATTTCTGCTGCTTTTTTGAGTGTGACAACTTTATTTCTTCTTCTAATACTTTGTTGCTTGAATAATGGGTGTATTTTCTGTCGGTGATGGATGTTCTGATAATCAGATGATATTCTGTTTTTGATGATCCCTTGACATATTTTAATATTCCTTTTATATTACTCCTTCATGCCTCTTTGGTTAGAGGATGCGATCTTTTCTAAAGGAGATGTCTTTATAAGGGAGGCGTCTCTTTAAGATTCAACGCTGTCCTTTAATTAATTATTAACTAATCGCTGCTGATACATCCCTAGTAATTGAATTTGCTGCCCTTAATATATATATATATATATATAAAATTTAGTTTGTTCTTATTTCCAGTCGGCCTTGGTGTTGAACATAAGGAGCCGGCCAGCAATGCAAGGTTGGTTCATAATAGGAGGAATTAATTAATTTAAACACTTCAAAGTGGGCACCACAATGAAGGGGGTCGACCCAGGTTAAGTTTAACTCAATTTATTTTATCTTTGCATTTTATTTTATTCACCCAGGCTGAGTGCTATGGAGGGGGCATGACAGTCTGCCCTGCCCAAGATTGCTTGTCCACAAGCAATCACAAACTAAGATTTGTAACTAAATATTGCTCCTTTTTGTGATGATATTAGCTTCAATTGTGATACTTTGATAGGAATTGGAAATTCTAGACCAAGTGATGATGGTTTTGGTTATGTTTGACCCTATATCATTGGAGAGTAATTGTTAGTATTCTTTGCCTCGATTTACTATTGATAAAGTTAATGCTATCCTCTAAAGATGAGGACAATATATTGTCTTATGTACTGTTATTTTCCAATATCTGTCAACAACAAAACCAAGATTTTGGCATAATTTGTTACTTAAGACAAGTTTTCTCTCATTTCATCACCGCAAAGATACAAACTCTTCGTTTCCCTTTGTTGAAATCTAAAATTATGATGGACTGTGTGAATATCAAGATCCCACTCCTTTGTGTCAAATCACTTTTGCATTTGTGTAAAGGACCTAGATATTTGAATGATAATTTTCCCTTAGATAAAGTATGTTTCATTTTGTGTAAACACTAAAATAAAGTTTGAGGCAAGTTTGTTTCTAATGAGGAGCTTATAGTGTTTTAGTCAAACATCTATCATTCCCATGAGTAATTAATACTTAAGTACAAGTTAATGGGATTGATCAAGTCAACCAAAAGGATGTATACAAGTTTAGCATTCCTAGCAAGCAATACATCCTTAGTAGGTCCTCTAATACTTGGTTCGCCCTTTCAGTTTGTCAATGCGTTTCCGGATGATATGCGGAACTTATGTTCAATTTCTTCCCAAGTGAAGAAAATAAGGTCTGCCAAAATCTAGATGTCACACGAGCATCCCAACTTTGCTATAGATAGTATTGATGCTCCTGATAGAGATATAGTTTCCCGCTTTTTGGTGGATTGGTTGAGATTTAAAGCAACAATCATCTAGAAGCTTTCTTCCAGCTTTCTTTCTATTCTTGTCTCAATTCTTATCCAGTCTTTGAAGAAGAGAAAGTAATCAAGATTGTAATAGTTGGCATTTCCCTGTTTTTATGCTTGCATAGGTTGTTAGATGCTTATCTTGTTTTAATTTTAGAAATAAAGCTTGCATGTTTGCAAGTATTAGTTGTAAAAGCAAGGAGATGTTAGGGTTCCCTACTCCTCTGCTTGTGTATAAATAAGGGCAGCCTTGCCCATTTTTCTTTAATGGTTATTGTAATAGTAAATTGCTGAGCCTATTTTGCCTGCAAGTTGTTGTTCAGTTTCATGTTCACTTAGTGTAAGAGCAAGCTTGTATGCCTCTTTAGCTGCAAGATATTGTTCAGTGCATGTGTCTTGTGTCAATGTATTATGGTTTGATGGCTAAACTGTAAGCCTATTTTGCTACAATCCTGTTATCCCAGAAGTGTAATCTTTTGTTCTTGAGATTTGAGAAAATAAAGTCTTGTGCCTACTTTTCCTTGATATAATGTCTCAGATTTCCGTTTTATGTGTTATGCTTATATGATCTCTATTTCAGCTTGCATTGAAAGTAAGTAGATGTGCGTTGGAAGAAAGTTTATTTAAGTATTTATGTCAAAGAATCCTTCCTTGTCCATTTCTAACTCTCATGCTTTGCGTTTACTTGAGTAGTTAGAAACGACATAAGAGTAGGCTTAGTCGTAGTTGAACTTCTAAAAGAGAATCTCAGCTACGACACTTGAGTTTTACAACCTTGTGCTCTTAGCTGAACAAAAAGATAGGCAAATTAGTTTTAGTTTACTTTCTTTAAGCAACATCAGCAAAGAGGGAGCTTCCCCTCCTAATTCAAAGAGCAATTAATTTGTGCATAGCTATGCTCCATGGGGTTTCGGGGACGGGGAGTACCCAGTATGGCGGGACGAGTTTCTAGTACGGGGGTACTTTAGGGTCATTTTTAGGGGACGGCAGGGGACAGCTGACAAAAAAATAGGGAAATTTTTAAAAATATAGAGAAATTTCAAAAGTTCATAGCATAACATTGATAAAGCATTCATTCTAGACATTGTATAAGCTTAATACATATCATTAGACTTGAATTGAGATTTCACATGAGAATTGACAAAGAAATTAACAAAGTTCAAATGCTTTTCATTATAAATGTGCATACATATCATATAAAAGTCTGATAATTATAACCAAAATGCCCAAAGGCTCCAAGTCTCAACTATGAAATGACATGATAAACATAAAACTAAGAAAATATATCGCTGTCCATGGTCCCTAATCAGCAAAAGGTAGGTCTAAATCAGCATCGCCCTCGCCATCAGAGCTCGAGTCTAAGTCAGTGTCAGTGTCCATGTCAATAGAAGGATCTGCCTCAACCAATGGAGCACCAACCAATCCCTCATGTGCATCCTCCTCAATCTGCATAGCATCTTCGGGATTAACATCCCAATGTAAGGCTGAAGTCTGACGATACTCACTAGACTGGCGATCCTGTAAGCGCAAAGCACTGTGTACTGCCACCAACTTCTCTGATCGTCTAGAGGTAAGGCAGTTCCTTTTGACTGATTCGATGAAACTATATGTGGACCAATTCCTCTCTGCAGCAGAAGAATTGGCAACCTGATAAAGAAGGCGAATGGTAAGTAATCTCAACTTTGGTGCATCCTTCTCATGCCACGTCCACCATCCAATAGGGTCAGTTTGAGCCAATGTAGCTCTATCCATCCTCGCCTCTGGTTTGCCAAAGGTTGGACCACGAAGATTGGCAAATGCAAGCCATTGTGTGCGAAGTATGGTAGATTCCTCTGAAGTATTGTTGTGACCTTTTTCACACATCGCCCCATTGCAAATGGGGACCCCCTAATTTTGGCTTTGCTTTTGGTTTGTTTTGTCGTTGTCTCTCTTTTCTGCTGTCTGTCTTTCCAGGATGTGCCCGCCGTTGAACCTTAACGTGAAATTTTGGCTAAGTCTAAAAATTAGGGTTTCCATCTTTCCAGCCAATTTGAGGTCAAGTGAAGTGAATGAATTGAAATCTGAGGCTAACATTACTATCAGTGTACTTCCAATAGGTTTCCATTGAAATTTCATCAGATTCTGGCAACTTACTATTTTTAGTAAGTGTGCAATTCAGGGCATTCCTTCATCATTCTTGAAATTCCGACAGTCACACTGTGTCCATAACACATCAAGCTGCTCGCGTGCAAAATTTGAGCTAAAATGGACAACTTACTATTTTTAGCAGTTCAGCTTCTAGAGCAAATTTCAGGGCTTAGATGCAGAGTTTTTCAGTGCATGTCTGGAGATTCCTTCTGGGTTTTTAGAGACCTTCGCGCGATATAACATGCAAAGTGAGATAATAACTTTCAGAATTCAATCTTCCGAGGCTATTTTTAGGATTTGCATGTCAGAGTTTCCTTTGCATGTCAGCATATTCTTTATGGGTTTTTCGAGAGCTTCGCAATGATGTGACATGCAAACGGAGATAGTCACTTATTAAGGAACTTGATATTTTTAGCAGATGCATCCCGGCAGCCGCTTCCCAGCACTTCAGAATCACGAACTGATTGCAATGCAACAAAAACGAAGACAAACAGAGGTCATTTGATACGCATGCAAGACCAATTAGGGTTTCCAGCTTCGGGACCCAAAAAGAGGTGTAAAAAGTTAGAATTTTCGAAAACCAGTGTATACCACCGCGATCAGCATCCTTCAAGCTATCCGCTGGTAAAATTTGAAGGCAAACGGAGCACTTACTATTTATAGTAAGTCATTTTAGAAGCAGGCTAAAAATAGCAAATCAGTTGCAGGCGCCGATGTCAACAGGCAAGTCACGTGGTGAGGAGCACGTCATTCGAATTTCAAGTCAAACGGAGTTGTGGAAGTCATGAAACGGGCAATGACTATAAATAGCAAACCACCTTCAGAAACATACTATTTTTAGTAGGTCAGCTCAAAATGGCAGTATGAACGGGCTAAGGGTCATGTGGTTAAAATTTTAGATCAAACGGAGTCACAGAGGCTGGAAAATCAGGCACTTACTATTTTTAGCAAGTGCATGCAATTATCAGGCGTTAGTATCTCAATCAAGTCCTGAGGTTTGAAACAAAGCAAAATCAAGCCTTCTGGAGCCAAAAGTCAATTAAACACAAAATTTGAAGAACTTTCTAAAAATAGAAAGTTAGGGCAAGCCAGCGTCAGCATGAACGAATCACCCTAAATCTGGCAAAGAGCATGAAATTCGCTAAAACCAATAAATTTTCAAGTCCAGCATCCAAAATCGCTTTAAAAGGGCTGAAGACAGATGAAAATGCTCCTGAGTCTGGAAAAGTGGAAGCCCACAGGCCTAAATGCGCCCAAGCTTGAGAAGATATGACACGAAATTTGTTCAAGACTACTAAACTGGACGTAGATGACCCCAGATGCGCCCTAGCCTGAGGAGAAGGAGGTGAAAATTTACTAAGTGTTACAAATTTGAAGTACCACTTGTCAAATGCGCCTTGACTTGTGGAAGGTTGAGGGAAAATTGTCTAAGGCATTCAAATTTGAAGACCACCCTCTTGTTTGCGCCCAAGGTCATGGGAAGACTATAAAATATTCTAAGGCTTTTGAACTCAAAGCACAGGGTCTAAAATGCGCCCTTGAGGTTGAAAATTGATAGAAAAAAAATTCTAAGTCATGAAAAATGAAAGCTTAGGGGTGGAATTGCACCCAAGACAAGATGGAGGTGATTGTAAAATGCTAAGTGTTTGAAAACTAGAAGCTTGACTAGGTAAATGCGCCTTCACTTGGAAGTGGAGGTGAAATTTTACCTAGGCATTAAAACTTGATGCTCACCTTGGGAAATGCGCCTCAAACTGGAGTGGAGGAGGTAAAA